>CM042411.1:8796789-8951789 GCA_023634145.1 Thymallus thymallus
GAGGCACTGGAGAGTACTTTCGAAGACCTGGCTAAGTGGTTCGAATCGTTTGAGAGCACGAGAGCTCGGAACGTCATAGGGTTCGATCTGGCTATGGAACTGTGCGGCTGTTACGATCTCGTCATCCGTAGACTGGGGAATGGTCTACGAGACACATTTGGAGAGTGTAGCTTTATACAAAGCGCACAGCAGGTCCGACACGCGGACCAAGCGCTCAAGTACATTGTGGGTATTCTAAAGGGAAGCGTGAACTGTGAATTGAAAACTCTCCTGGATGGTCTGTTGCTCGTATTCACCGACGCAAACGACCCGGAATTCAACATCCTACAGAACGCTGTCCAGAAATTGTCTCCTGACACAGCTCGTGACACAGGCCACCTATCGTCGGCGATCCACATCGAGGAGGCCGTAAAGGTGCAACGCGGCCTTGTACTCGAGCTAGGACGTGCTCTCGTCTCGATGATCCGGAACCTCAGCAACATGATTCTCTGTGCGAGAGATGGGTGCACACAGCATCAGAACGAGTTGACTGTCGCGAGGCGAGAAATAGCCCGGTTGCACCTTGAGTGTGCCAAAGGTAAAACATCCTTGGATCAACTGGAACGTGATCATCGTGCCATGAAACAAGTGGCAGCCACGGCAGAAATGTCAAAAGAAGATACCGAGAGGAAGTGCCTCAAGACTAGCAATCGCGTCAGTGACCTACAAGAGTTGTATAACAAGACTCAAGACGCATACCAGGATCTGAAAAGGAATATGAGCATAATCGCAATGGCACGCGATAAAGAGAGGTCCAATTGGAGTGTTACACTTGAAGATGTGCTCAATCAGATAGCCACAAAGGACTCCACAATTGAGAGGATGGAGAAGGAACACCTCAAAGCACAAGTTGAACTTGAACAGCGGATCATGACTCTGACAGAGTGTGAGGAGAACTTGACACAGTCCTTGTCAAAGCTAAAGAGTGATATGCGAGAGGCCGAGATTAGATACAATGAAGCGATAGACACCGCTCAACGTGAAACAAGTGTGACAAAGGACAATCTGTCTAAGGAGCAAGACCGTGTCAAGGAGCTTATGCACACCATCACCATGCGTGAAGACAGCAAAAAAGAGCTCAGCGGGACCGTGGAAACACTTACCCAGGAAATATACATCCTGAATTCTAGGACCAAGGAATTGCTCACGTATAAAAATGCTATATCGTGTTCACTAGAGCAGTTGTTCGGTGTTGTCGACATCTACCAGTGTGATCCTAAAACAGCGCTAGATAGAATCAAGGTTCAGAAAGACGCCTCGGTTGAAAGGATCGAGAAGGTGCTTAGACGACAGTGCATTCATGTAATTAAGGTCGATGACCACGACAACGACGATGATGATCGCCGAGAACAAAACCAGATGGACACTCTGGTCGACACAGGTCAGATGTTCAAAGAGTATGAGAGTCAGATACGCAACATAATAGAAGCATTGAGGTCAGAGCATACACCCATGGAGGTGAGCTGTTCTACTACACAGCAAAGGCAAAGACGTATCAAAACCCCAGTAAAACGAAAACCTTGCCACGGTGAGAGTAGCGCATCTGACCACTACCCCTACACACTTAAGACCAAGCGTGAAGTGAAAACCGAAGTGAAAACCGAAGTGCACCCCGAAGTGAAAACCGAAGTGAAAACCGAAGTCAAAACCGAAGTGAACCCTGGACACAGTGTCAAGTTTGAGAAACTAGAGGGGAATCCTGAATTCAACTTCAGGTTACAAGTGCGCCAGAACCCGTGTGAAGTGCTACCACAACCAGATACACACCCAGATAATTGGGGTTCTTCAATCCAGGAATATGTCGGTGAGCACAGTGAGGTTCACACCTTCGACATTGAACTTCGTGAACATGATACCAATGTCAGGATACCCATTCCAGAGTACATAGCAAGCTTGAGTAAACACGGTGATGTCAAGATCATCAACTTAGGATATGAGAGCCCTATTCGTACTCTATTGGGGGTGTTACAAGTCAAGGAAGACGAAGTCGAGGCTTGCTCTGAAGTTACACTAAGCCCCTGTCATTGTACACAGATGGAAGGGATCTCCGAGAGACTGAAATGTACACTTTTTATATGTTGGAGTCCAGGGGGGAAACACGAGGTATATGGACATGTCCACAAGAACACGTGTTTGTATACCATCATAGTATACAAAGGCCACACAGGGAACTCTTACTACTACCTGCTATCTGTCCAAGTCGACAGTTCCTACACATACAACCTTGCAAAGCTACCATTTGCAACACAGTTTCAGCCACACAAAGAACACTGTTGTCCTGTGCATAAATCCAATGGTTCATGTCAAGGGCCCAGTGTTTCCAACCCCACATATACCACTGTAGATACCATTGAAACGAATCAGCTTGTATTACATTGCCATGTATGAATAAATGCACCATTGTCAACAAAGTTGAGTTGTCCACAGTCGTTTATTGTTACCGGGTCATCACATATCTGAGTAGTGTTTACAATGTATCTTACAAATATTCACAAAACAAGGTATATATATTGTATAGCCATTCCACTAAGTACAAGCCATTCCACTTACAAAAGAACTGTTATTCACACATGACTGTGTTCTTACAAATATATTTTTTATTCAACAGAGTACTGTGTCTCAGCGTATCCTTGAGTCTTTACGAAGTGAACACTCTTCGTAGCGCAGTGATTGCTCTACTACAGACAGTACATCTTACGTTGTAGCATGTACATGTTAAATGGCCGCAATCTGAGACCCATTGCTTGGGCTTCAAGCATGCTTTGCACCTACAATCAGAGTAGTGTGATATGTCCATGTGCCTGTATAAGCTGGAATCCTTTCTGCAAATGCCGCACGTGAAGACATCCCCGTTCTTCAGTTGTTTTATACAGGTTGTGCAACACAGGTGTCCACATTCAAGGTATGCGTTAGCAGTGGTGTAGCAGCAGAAGCAGGCAAAGAGGTTGGTGTCCTCAGATTCAGCGTCGTCCGATTCGTCATCCGACAAATCTACAAGCCCTGGCCCTATACGATAGAAACACAGAGGTCGCCATTAGAACAATATCATACACCAATAGCAATGCAAGTAGGGTTAACAATATCACACACCAATAGCAATACAAGTAGGGTTCACACTATTCCTACCCATAATGAAACGCGTGCTGTCCGTTTCCACTTCCACCATGTATGTCTCTCCATCTCCTCTCTCCATGAGGCCTGGATCAACACACTGGACAAATCGACCGTCTGCCTTGATGACGTCTCTCAAGTTTGCCAGGTCCTTGTTGTAGTACAGGGCAACTGGTATGCACTCGGCATTGGTGTCTGTTGAACTGTTTCTGGGCGAACTGGTGATCGATTGTAGTGGTGGGATAGCTGCCGGTGCTGGTCGATACAAGGTGTAGGGTTTGTGTCTCAGTACGTTGCGCGTGGTTTGCAGTCGGACGTGTTTCATGTTGTGGTAGAAGCTTGACACATCGGGTTCTTCTTCACCAAATGTGTCGGTGTAGGGGATCCTGTTTACATGAACTATATTCATGTTGTGGTCACACAGTGCTGTACAAGGAGACCTGGCCGACAGGGCTATTGTCGAATCCCAGACATTGGAGCATGTCAGGCCGTATAGCTTCAGCAGGTCGTATATTCTCTGGGGCTCTTCACATCGTACTGTTATCATCTTCGCCCCAGACCCGGGAGTCAGCACCGTCACACTGTGAGGTTCCTGTGGATGACATGTGCAAACACCTGTTGTCGTAAGGAGTATAACACACAGTTTACAGTTTGAAATTTAAACAATGCATTGCTTACACACTACTTACATGTCTGCAGTACAGCTTGAATAATGTCATCTTGTCAGCCATGGTCATACACTTCCTGATTGTCCACTGGCACCCCTTAATCATTGCCAAGGTGTTAGTCACATGGTTGTAGAAGCTGACTCCTGGTATACTGGTGGTGTGCGTGACACTATATTTGTTGGTGTTTCCGGCCCATCTGTTTTTGTCTTCCAACAAGGTATTCAACGTCCCCCAGTACTCCATTGAATTATGTATCGGTTCTACCCACATATTTGTCATTACATTCAGTATCTTTTCTAGATATGTAGAAACGCCTTTAGATGCTACTTCAACACAGATGACCGTCATATTTAGAGTGCCATGGTTTACATATGTCCATCTGCTTATGTGCCAGTTGGCAAATTCTTCTGAGATGAAGTTGATGTGTGGCTGTGGGGTACGGCGCCATCTGACAAAGATTGTCATGTACTCCATTATTCTTAAACTCTGTTATGAGACAAGAGTGTGAGACCTGTTGTGCAGGGTAGAGGAGCACAGAATGCAATGCAATGTAATGTGGAGCTGAGACCTTTTATACCTGAAGCCTAGCATGTAACTACCAACCTCAGCTGAATCACCCGACCACGGATGTGATACCCGACAACTTGTCTGTCTATGGGAGTTCGGACCATCCGACCAGGGCAGACCATCCGACCAGAGCTGTGATACCCAGTCATTGCTGTTTTTATCAGACCAATGGTAGGGCTATGTGAGTGTGGAACATCAGACTAGGGCTGTGATACCCAGCCATTGCTGTTGTATCAGACCAATGGTAGGGCTATGGGAGTGTGGAACATCCGACCAGGGCTGTGATACCCAGCCATTGCTGTTGTATCAGACCAATGGTAGGGCTATGGGAGTTTGGAACATCAGACTAGGGCTGTGATACCCAGCCATTGCTGTTGTATCAGACCAATGGTAGGGATATGTGAGTGTGGAACATCCGACCAGGGCTGTGATACCCAGCCATTGCTGTTGTATCAGACCAATGGTAGGGCTATGGGAGTTTGGAACATCAGACTAGGGCTGTGATACCCAGCCATTGCTGTTGTATCAGACCAATGGTAGGGATATGTGAGTGTGGAACATCCGACCAGGGCTGTGATACCCAGTCATTGCTGTTGTATCAGACCAATGGTAGGGATATGTGAGTGTGGAACATCCGACCAGGGCTGTGATACCCAGCCATTGCTGTTGTATCAGACCAATGGTAGGGCTATGTGAGTTTGGAACATCAGACTAGCCCAGACATTGCTGTCAAACTTTAGGATATATACGCTACAGCTTCGAACTGAGCTGAGGTCGGATGCACGCTCTACGTGGCTTGCGAACACAGTGGTGGAACATCCGACCAGGGCTGCGATACCCAGCCATTGCTGTTTTATCAGACCACTGGTATGGCTATGGGTGTTTGGAACATCCGACCAGGGCTGTGATACCCAGCCATTGCTGTTGTATCAGACCACTGGTATGGCTATGTGAGTGTGGAACATCCGACCAGGGCTGTGATACCCAGCCATTGCTGTGGTATCAGACCAATGGTAGGGATATGTGAGTGTGGAACATCCGACCAGGGCTGTGATACCCAGTCATTGCTGTTGTATCAGACCAATGGTAGGGATATGTGAGTGTGGAACATCAGACTAGGGCTGTGATACCCAGACATTGCTGTCAAACTGTAGGATATACACGCTACAGCTTCGAACTGAGCTGAGGTCGGATGCACGCTCTACGTGGCTTGCGATAACAGTGGGGATTGTGGAATATACGTTACATGTATAGCTGTCTTTGTAACAATGTCTCTATCTTCCATCAACCGCACCGATTTACACTCCAACTCAGGACAATCTCCCGACTCACAGCAAACATCTCCTGGGAATGACAATGTACGTTATAATGCAGGGGTGTCTGTCACACACACACACACACACACACACACACACACACACACACACACACACACACACACACACACACACACACACACACACACACACTGGTGTTTGTCTAATCAATCTCCTTGTTCTCTCCCCACCAGATACCTCACATCCTCGTATACTCAGTAGGTGATTGGAGTTGCAAGATACCGTGTATCTACAAGGGAATTGATACTGTCAAGAATGCTCTGGACAAGTGCCCTTTTTTTGCTATGTTAGACAGGACTGTTGTGCATAACATTCTGATTGTCATGTCCTGGCCGGGGGTGTGGGTGACTTGGGTGCCTGAAAACTTTCCATGTTATCTTATGCCGAAGGTAGATAGCATTCGCCTCACCATCGTACCCACGGCCACTCCCCAACCAAACTATCCCAAGAGAAGCATAACGCGTAGAAATGACATCTTCACTATACAGATAGTTTTACAGCACTTCACTTCACAGTACCACCCTGCAGGGCTTCGTATACTCAATGTTCGAAGGACGGCCCATACGCCTGATACAATGTTGGTGTTGGTGGACCCCATGAAGACCATAAGGGAATCGTTGAAAGATGACGGTCGGTTCAGCTCAGGGGTGCTCGAGAGTCCCTACGCGAACCTCATAAACGCCGATCGACCATTGGACAAAGAGGTAATCGTGGTTCCAGTGGATCAATTTGGTGTAGTTCTGAAACGTAATAGCCGGTATGGTCTATACACCAAAGCACCTAAATGTCTTGGGCGCTTACTCAAAGGACCAATGTGGCGGCCCCTTGAAGATGGTCACAAGCATCCCCGACTAACTGCGAGGACAGCGGACGAATAAGGGAGTGTACAAACTGACTGATGTGGTTGGTATCCTCAATAGGGGTTGGAAACACTGGGACCCAATCTTTTCCTTGCCATTTTGTTTCATGACAAAGATATCTCTGTTACCTGAACCGGTTGTGTTTGATATATGTCTTTGTTTGTTATTAAATAAAGAAACCCGTGTGATGTTTATGAAACCCAATAAAGTGTTCTCCAAGTATTACATTATAAAGTGCAGTGTGTTTGTTGTATGTCCATCGTATATCGGAGTAAACCTATAGGAGTTGTTGTTGTTGTCACCATAAGACTAAGGGGTTATGGAATCATGCCTTCCACACGCAGCAGTGGTTCATCTCTGTGCAGCAGAAAGAGGAGCCGAGCAGAGTCCTCCGGTACGTGTAACGACTGTTCTCACATAACGATGATAGCAAACCTGAATGGAAGGCATCGAAGCCTTGCAGTGCTAGGCATGTCGTTCAATATACAGGGCCAGTTCAACGAGTTCCTGTGATACCCAGCCATTGCTGTTGTATCAGACCAATGGTAGGGCTATGGGAGTTTGGAACATCCGACCAGGGATGTGATACCCAGCCATTGCTGTCCAACTTCAGGATATATACGCTACCCCTTCGAACTGAGCTGAGGTCGGATGCAGCCGTAGCTGTCTTTGTAACAATGTCTCTATCTTCCATCAACCGCACCGATTTACACTACAACTCAGGACAATCTCCCGACTCACAGCAAACATCTCCTGGGAATGACAATGTACGTTATAATGCAGGGGTGTCTGTCACACACACACACACACACACACACACACACACACTGGTGTTTGTTTAATCAATCTCCTTGTTCTCTCCCCACCAGATACCTCACATCCTTGTATACTCAGGACGTGGTTGGAGTTGCAAGATACCGTGTATCTACAAGGGCATTGATACTGTCAAGAATGCTCTGGACAAGTGCCCTTTTTTTGCCATGTTAGACAGGACTGTTGTGCGTAACATTCTGATTGTCATGTCCTGGCCGGAGGTGTGGGGGGCGACTTGGGTGCCTGACAACTTTCCATGTTATCTTATGCCGAAGGTAGATAGCATTCGCCTCACCATCGTACCCACGGCCACTCCCCAACCAAACTATCCCAAGAGAAGCATAACGCGTGGAAATGACATCTTCACTATACGGATAGCTTCACAGCACTCCACTTTACTGTACCACCCTGCAAGGCTTCGTATACTCAATGTTCGAAGGACGACCCTAACGCCTGCTACATTGTTGGTGGTGGTGGACCCCATGAAGACCATAAGGGAATCGTTGAAAGATGACGGCCGGTTCAGCTCAGGGGTGCTCGAGAGTCCCTACGCGACCCTCATAAACTACAATCCACCATCTGAAGATAAAGCAATCGTGGTTCCAGTGGATCAATTTGGTGTAGTTCTGAAACGTAATGCCGATTATGGTCTATACACCAAATCACCTAAATGTCTTGGGCACTTACTCAAAGGACTAATGCGGCGGCCCCTTGAAGATGGTCACAAGCATCCCGACTAACTTTGAGGACAGCGGACGAATAAGGGAGTGTACAAACTGACTGATGTGGTTGGTATCCTCAATAGGGGTTGGAAACACTGGGACCCAATCTTTTCCTTGCCATTTTGTTTCATGACAAAGATATCTCTGTTACCTGAACCGGTTGTGTTTGATATATGTCTTTGTTTGTTATTAAATAAAGAACCCCGTGTGATGTTTATGGAACCCAATAAAGTCTTCTCCAAGTATTACATTATATATAAAAGTGCAGTGTGTTTGTTGTATGTCCATCGTATATCGGAGTAAACCTATAGGAGTTGTTGTCACCATAAGACTAAGGGGTTGTGGAATCATGCCTTCCACACGCAGCAGTGGTTCATCTCTGTGCAGCAGAAAGAGGAGCCGAGCAGAGTCCTCCGGTACGTGTAACGACTGTTCTCACATAACGATGATAGCAAACCTGAAACGTGAAATCCTGGAACTCAAGACGTCACTGGATGTGGAGCACGAACAGAGGATAGAGGCCCTCCGTGAGAGAAAGGCGTTGAGTGGTGCGGGACGTGCGACATGGGAAGGAGAACACACAGCGGCAGGAGGAAGAGATGTGGCTATGGTAGAAAATACAGCGACCAAAGCTGACATTGACCGCTTGAGCGATACGCACAGGCACACGCTATACGAACTCGAGTTGTGTACAAAGGAGCTGGAGGATACACGAGAGGCTCTCCAGGAAGCCTGTGAGGAGCGGGAAGCCTTGAGGATCAAGCTGTCAGAGAGCCAGCCTAGCAAGGGTGCCGAACCCAAGGAAGCGGCGGACGGAACGCACGAGACAGAAGACTCACACCCTCACTTAGACTGGGTGGGGAGACATTACCTTGCGGTGTCGCTCCCGGAGGATCGCATGTTCAAACCCGGTCAGTCTGTCACACCGGTCGGGGTGTTACAGAAGCTGTTTGAGATGAGGGTAGGCGATAAACTGGCCACGGGGTTCAGCGTGATGGTAGAGAATATGAACATCATGCTATCTAAACTGGAGCCCGAGTGGTACGCCAAACACTTTGGTTTCTGTAGAGCCTACGTGCATGGCAATAAATACAAATCTACAGACAGGGTAGACACCGAGGACTTTGCGTGGCTGTTGTTCGAGTACGGGGCGCACGCTCCTTTGATCGAAGTGCTAGCCGGGCTCCAAAATGTCCTAAACAGTACAGGGAAGGGAGGAGTGACGACGGCCGCTCTGTACACGAGCAAGAACATGTACAGCTCGTATGTGACACTGTTCAGAGACACGGTGTCAACCGCCTACGAGGGGGTTCTACGCGTACACCAGAGAGCAAGGAGGGTGCGTAAGGCGCAAGGTGTCGTGTACATGCCTCTCACTGCAGGCTTGAGTGCCGATCAGAGCGAATGTCAAGGAGGGTCCCACTCTGTCAGGACCATGGTCTTGCGCTCCGTACTGGAAGGCATCGAAGCCCCCCCTCACATCAGCAGCCTTTTGACAAACGCTGAGGTAGACAGAGTGTCTCGTGAAGACCCCTTTCGCTTAGAGCAGTCACTCTCGGCGTTCATGAAACGTAGGGGTCTGGATGGTCAGGGTAAAGAGGGGAGGTCGGCTGTTTGTCGGAGTAACCAGGAACACGTCCCCTTTAAGGCGTCTACGTCAAGTGTCCTACCAGGACCTCTTGAAAAGCGGGTGCTGTTCCATTCACCTTGGTCAAAAGATTCACCTGCTCTGTAGCGCTTTAGAAGGAGGAGAGGAGTAGGGATATATATATATATATATATATATATATATATATCTAGAGAGATATAGGCAGCAGAGAGATACAGTCAACCATACAGACATGAGTGGGTCCGCCGAGCGACGCAGAGATGATCTAGTGGTGGGCGAGTCTGATAGCAAAAGACGATGTCTGGAAGAGGAGAAGGATGAGGACGACCTGAGAATGAAAGCAATGTTGGCCATGTCTAGATACTGCCAGGATAATTGGGTGAGGACAATGGTCAAGCTGCACATGTCCCGAGGCGAGTGTATGAAACTGGCTCTGCTGAGCGGAGACGCCGGCTGTGGCAAATCATACGCCATATCACTGCTGGAGAAAAAGTTAAAGAGCATGAACATCAGCGTCCTTGTGAGCGCCATGACCAACAAGGCCGCGGGCACCCTGATGGAATCCTGCGGCCTGGACCACGTCTACACATTTCACAAGATGATGGGGTTCAAGAAGGAACTGTTGGACTACAAGCTTTCGCTCGAAGAGTTCACGCGGCAGTACTGCAAAGTGTACTGGAACGTGATATCTCGTTTCAATACACTGCACCAGTCCCACTTGCCCCCAGAGCGGGACGATGGGATCATACGACGACACTCGTGTAGACAACTGAGACCGGAGTCGTGTGCGGTGTGCAGTAAAATGCTAGAGCGCTTGAGGGTGTCTAAGAACCCCGCGGAACTGGCACCCATGGAGGACGCCCCTCCGTTCCTGGGAGTGAACGTGCTGATCGTAGACGAGTACGGTCTGATGAACGTGGAGCTACTCGAGAGGATGTTGTGCTGCCTGGCTCTCTTCTACGGACCCGGGAAAGGTCCTCTGATAGTCTTCTCAGGCAGCGTCTCACAATTGCAGCCCGTGGGATCCAATCTGCGCATTTGGGAAACGGAGCGTTTCGAAAGTCTCCTATCCTCCTCGACTCCGCTCTTTGTCAACAGGCGACAGTTCAAGGACCCGGGTTACGCGGAGGCCGTGACGTACCTTCAGTTCAACACGGTCACCGAAGAGTCTCGGCTCATTTTCAGGAGCCAGGTGGCTGTCCGCGACATGGACGTTATGGACCCAGACTACGAACCTCAGAAGCTGAGGATCTTCCACCAGGACGACCAGCAGATTAGATACACAACAGCGTACATGAACAAGGCGATACAACATGCCCGAGTCGGGGAAAAGTTTCTCACCGTGTCTCGGACCCGGGCACCCTACAAAGGACCGACCGCTTGGTACGAAGTGCTGAAGCAGGCCGCTCAGACGCTTCCCAAGATCTTTTCAGTGCCCAAATACCGTCCGGGGATCCTCCCCACGGAAAGGGATTATCTGAAGGTGGACAAGCTCTGGGTAGGTTGCAAGGTGCGAATGATCTGGCACATGGACTTCAACGGTATACAGGTTGCGAACAAAAATACATTGCGGTCATCGGCTGCCGTGCTGGGCATGCAAAGGGGTCTACAGCAGCAGCAGCAGCAACTCCCTTCCGTGGCGGACACGGAAGGTGTAGTGCTGGGCATGTCGTTCAATATACAGGGCCAGTTCAACGAGTTCTACGTGAAGGGCGATCAGACGGGAACCCTGTACAAGGTATCTCCTTCCAAGTGGAAGTACATGAACTGGACAGTGACCACGCACCCGCTGGCCTGTCTGTTGGCGATGAACACGTACGATTGCCAAGGCTGCACCGTGCACGGGCAAGTGCTCTACCACCCGCCCAGGCATTTCTCCATGTCGCCGATAAAGCCCTCAGTGTACGTTGTGCTCACTAGGGTGGTGAGAAGAGAGAATCTACAAATGACAAACTGCAACTTTGCCGAGAATGTCGGCGCTGTCGAATTTTACAACGAGAGACTGCTGGCTTATCGCAAGAGGGTGGAGATGAACTATTCATCTTGACACACCTATACTACAACACGCACCTCTATAAACAAGCAGCCTTGTGTCAGCAGGCCTCATTTGTTGAACTGTCACCGAGATGGGCTGGGGTGCTAAATGGCACACGCTAACACTGGAGGAGTTGATATGTCTCACGTCATCCAAGTCTCTAACGGAACTCACTGAAGAGTACGAGAAGAAGGCTAACCGAGTGCAGCTGTTGATCAACAGGCAAGGGGCTACGAGTGAGTCGGACAAGAGTCTCACACCACCCCAGGCTAGTGCACAGGACGATCTCAATTCGTACATCATTCTAGGTTGGTGCCCTTGGTTTTCGCAAACGTTCGGCGTGCTGTCGGACGCCTATCTTAACATGCTTACGGTCAGGTTGCTCAGGCTCAACAGTGAAGAGGCCCCTATCCTCCTGGAACTACTCACAGCGGCGTCGCTCGTCCTCAAGCATCCCAACGTGCCGTACTCGCCAACCTGTCGAGATCCATCTCAGGCAGAGAGGTTCCTATTCCGCAGCTGACTGACAATTTGTCTGTACTAGCACAACATCGCGTCTGCCACAGTCTAGCGAACCCGAACCTCTGCCTCTTCTAGTTAGAGATCAGCTAAGCTATGTCGTCCACCAGAGTGCACCAACCGATTCGCACGTACACACACAACCTGAGCGATCGGCGGACCGGTACCACCCAAGTCCCTTACGGTTGCTACAAACACGAGTCGGCTAAGAACTATCTACCCGGTGGCCTGTTTCACTTTGTCAAAGACGGCGATTCATACGTGCCTACGCTACACGGACTGAGCTCAGACCTCATACGAAACCTAAAAGAAGTGGCGGTCTGCACCACCAGCAGCTCCATTGCGAATAGACCGTTCCTGAACACCCCGCACCTGTACGAAGTGGAGCTCATCAACACGGGACACGAGTCCCTGAAGCAGGGAGATCGTTTCACAGTGCAGCTCCCCAACCGAGAGGATGTAGCGGCTCAACAGGAGGTGGATGTCGATCTAGGTTACAACATGTCCGTGAACAAGGGCATCTGGGGAGGACTGCTGGCTACTAGAAGAGTGAATTGTGAGTCAGGCGGAGACCCCGTGGAAGAGGTGATTCAGGCTATTAAACACGAGTACGAGTTTGATGTGTTTCAACTGATGTCACCTTACACACCCCAGAGTATACTGTCAATGATGACGCTGGTGGCCAACGGGGCTGATTATCACAAAGTCACTGATGTGATGAGAAACAGTGCCGCTGAGGCCGTCAACCAGGACTTTGACGCCGCAACCATCAGCGCTATCGTGGAGAACGACGGCGTCAAAGGGTTTCTGAGGAACGTGGTCAGGCATGCCATGACCATCGTGGAAAGTGTGCAAGGCTTCGCAGGAGGACAGGTGGTACGAGCCTGCAACGGTTATAATTTCAGCACAATCAAGACCGGAGACAGATTCATGGCCCAGCTCAATATGAACAGATGGCTTTTGTGAGAGGTTCCGTGGAGACCAAGATATAGCCATTCCCTAGTGTGTGTGTGTGTGTGTGTTTTGCCTAGGTGTAGTAAACGGTTCCACTGTATCTTGTATCAGCACAATATTACGTTTGTTTGCTAGGTGTAGTAAACGGTTCCACTGTATCTTGTATCAGCACAATATTACGTTTGTTTGGTTGCGATCATTCTGTACAAGGTGTTGTGTTTGTTTCATAATAAAGGACCACAAAAAAAATAAAGAACCTCTACAACATGTACCCTGTCTTCCATACATCTTTATTTGTTTTCACAAGATAAAAGTACAAAACATAAAGTATATCCAAAAGGAGGATAATTAATATGAAACTGAATCGGTAACAGAGTTCTGTTTCAAGTGACGCTCAGGGTTCCCAATGGAGATCTTCTTACACTTCTTAATGCGCTTCAGGCTATCAGTATACCTTATGAGCTGGCGACCGGAGGGGTTTGCGGTATCAACTTTAGCATACATCATCTCTAGCATGGTAGATGTGTTGACTGAAGGTTTGAGTCTGCTGAAAGCAACCTCGGAGTTAGAGCCACTAGCAGCCCCGGCTCTCACAGTCATGTCGTTAGAGGCACTAGCAGCCCCGGGGCTCACAGTCAGGTTGTTATAGGCACTAGCGGCCCCGGCGCTCACAGCCAGGTCGCTCGCAACCTGGGAGCTCTCGAATAGGTTGTTAGAGGTAGCGTTGTTGTCTACCAGGCGGGTGGTAGCAGACTCTGCACCCTTGGCACTCTTGTCTTTCCCAAACTCTGTGGTCATCCACCATTGATCGGCACACGGCTCCGACGCCTCACACGGCTCGCTAGTGATCTTGGGGAGATTGCCGTGTCCGATGTCAAGCCACCAGCTATCGATGTGTCCATATCCAAAAAGGTCTTCTTCGCTGTACCGTTCAGCGGGATTCTCTTTCAACAGGTTCATCCACCAGCCGTCCTCCTCAAGACGACTCATTCCTGCCCAAGATCTCGAGTCGTATCACTTGTCACTCAACTAAGTGGCTGGTATGGAAACACAGTCTAGCGAACCACAGGCCGATATTCAGTAAGACCAGTATGCATATGATTACAGTAATACACTGTTCCAGACGTTTCTCCAGTGAAGCAGATTCACTCTGTCTAGCGATGACCTCGGGCTCTCGTTGCGAATCCGGATAGATCATGTCTTTTGGGCCCTAGGGAGACGGGTCGCCTCTTTCCTTAATAAAATAAATATGTATGTTCAGTGCAATATCATCTGGGTCGTTCTCATAACTCCCCAGTACAGCACGTATGCGGGCGTTCCGAAGAATAGAGGCGATGTGTACGAGAAGGGAACTAGAGCAAGATGGGCCGTGTTGTAGAGGACAACGAATGCCATGAGACTGCACCAGAACACCGGCGCCGGATTGTATTTGTCATGAGGGTGAAACGGTATCTGCTCGCCGTGTCCGAAAGCTCGCTTGCTGTAGCGAGCCTCGTCCATGTCGGAGTCAGTCAGTCTCTCCTCCCTGTACAGCGCGAGCACCTCGCCTTTGCTTGTTGTCGAGAGGGCCGAGTACTGCAGCTGCCTGGTCCTCTCGAGTAGGGTGTTCAGTTCCAAGCATACGTACGATGTCACGGATTTCACAGTCGCGACCAAGAAGATCACCTTGTACCCGGCGAGCCAGATGGAGTTCCTTTGCGTCAGGTCTCCCCGTGCCAGGTCGTACGACAGGTAGAATATGGAAAATAGTAGAAGGTATAACCGAGTCCCTTGGTAAGATGGCATGAGTTCAATTTGATCGAACTAGTCTGACGAAGCCGATCGTGTTAATCCAGACAAACACGAACGTCGTCCAGTTCAGAATTGGGACCAGAGACGGACCTCGTCTGTCCGAGCATTCGATCCCCGAGACCTCCGTGCCGGCGCAGAATTCGTAGTATAACCAGGTGTAAATGTAGACGCCTAAGAAGAAGATGAACATGAGGAGTTTCTGGGACACTGCTACGCCTGACATTGGGTCAGCGATCACGCCGGTGTCACTGCGACTGCTTCGTCTCTCCGAGCTCAGGAGGGTAAGAATGGAACCTCCGATCAAGGTGATGCAGACCATCAGAGACCACATGGTGCCCAGGAACCCCCACGCGAACCAGTTCCACAATCTGATCATGTGCACAAAGATCGTGGTGAAAACTAGCACGCTCGAGATAACCTTGAGTAAGTTGTACGCGACACCTTTGACACGCTTCATTTGCACACAGGTCCGATTGAGCCAGCACACAATGGGAGGTAGGTACAAGGGGTGAACGTTTGTAGTCATCATAGTCCTTTTCAGAGAGGCGCACAGGATCAAGTCGTGATCGGGTAAAAACTTTCTGGGTAACATGTCCCCGTCGGAGATAGAGATAGCGAAGGCGACACTGGGTTAGAATGCGATTGTCTGTATTTTTAATGTGTAACAAAAAAAAAGAAACAAAATGTGTCAGGTCGCTAGGCTTCGTTGGCCAATCTAGCCGAGTCTCCTGTGTTACCCGCCAGGGTAGTGCTCTGAAGCTTCGACACGGTCTCCTGTCCGATTGTAGTCATCCTATTGAAGACGATGTGGTTATAATAGCGCCACTCGCAAAACCCGTTGCACCTGAAGGTGGTCCCGGCCACGGTGCCCATATGCACGTAGTAGCAGTTTCGGCTGTTTCTCAGGTGGTCGTGTAGTTCCTCTTCATCAGCAACCCAGATGAGACCCAGCGTCGCACCGGCTTCGTCTCCGAGAATGGTGACATTGTTTCCCGTGGCGGGCACAGATTTGGCTATCAGGTACAATTTCACAGCGTGGATAGCGTCCTCACCACCAGGAACCGTGGTATTTTCCACTTCGCCTGTGTGGTACACCGTGCCCGATGTCGACGCGATGGAGCCCACCAGCTGCACGACTTGTTTGACAAGGGACGGCTTTGACACAATAGAGTGTAGCACGAACCACAAATGGTCACTGACAATGGGCACGTCCTTGAGAGCGATCTCTGTCACGTTGGAAACCACGGTCAGGCGACGCTGACGCTGGGTCTGACGGCTTGGGTGGCCGTCGGACCTGATCATATCGTGAAACCTTTGGAGCGATTTGTTCCACTCGGAGACGAACGTGTGTATAGGGATGGCGGGGATGTACAGCTCCTCGGTGCAGGCGTAGCTGTTTATACACCTCTTGGCTATCAGAGAGCTCCCCTTGGCGATGTACGTGTTGTACAGGTCCACAATGGAAGAGTACTCCTCCGATTGACTGACGATAGGCATGAGTCTGACACACACATCCCCAACTCGAGGACTGTGTTTGGTGGTCGAGGCGATCAGTTGAGAGGGTACGTGCTTGAAGTCGAGATTACCCAGGGCTAGGTTGTTCCATTGGCCCTTATACCCGTTCAACCCCGATAGCACCACGTCGTTATCGACGGGTTCATCGGTCACCATGATCCTGGGAATCGACCCTTGCCGCAACTGGACCGATCTCACGGGTGGTTCATTGAGCATGAAGCAGATCGACTTCTGCGAGGCCATAGTAAGTGTAGGCAATCAAGTGTTAGATTGTAGTACACGGTTGGAACGTGTGTCATTAGTGGCTTGCTTACTGGTGTGTATGTAAACAGTTGATCCTTCATCATAACACATTCCCTGTACAGCAAAGCAATCATGACTATTTCTACACAAAAAACTGCAATAAAGACATTTCAACCGAAGTATGTTTGTAAGACTTTATTTTGTGCACACGATACATACAACCACTCATAATAAAAAAAACAATCACACAGGGTCTACAATAAGTATGCTCCCAAGACTTTACATTACCCTGCCAGGGTAACGCCATATGGACCTATCTTTTATTTCTTTGTGACAACTGAGGAGATGAAATCTACCACGGATTGCGAAGTCTTCAGGGAGTCGCCTCCACCCGAGGGTACCGAGTATCCAGCTTGTTGTTTGTTAGTAACGCCCGCATTGGACTGATGTGAGGACGGCTGAGACTGTTGGTTGTTGGAAGCTGAGGGTGTACTAGGCGCTCCTCCGTCGTCAGTGTCCATTGTGACCACTTCGCCTCTCTCCTCGCTTGAACCACCGCCGCCCCGCTTTGCGATCTGCTTCGTAAGTTCCCGTAGTTCGTTCATCAATTTAGAGATATCCCCAGGGTCCTGATCGTCCTTTGCTTGTTTGCGGCCCCGCTTATACGGGGTGTCTCTGGCCAAAGTCTGCAAAGTATCCATATTGTACTGGTTAGATGAGGACTCTTGTGACACCGAGCTGCCCTGTTGTTCTAGTATGACGTCTCTTATGCTGGCCTTGATCGAATCGAGCATCTTCTCTTGCTCTTTCTGGGAAGATGCCTGTCTCTCCACTTCCTCCTTGTTATACTCCATCGCTATGGTCCTCTTCTGCTCCTCGGTCAGAGTCCCGTACTGCTGAAACCATTTGTCACCACGATTTGATACACTGCTTGGGTTGTACAGAGCCTGCCCGCCTAAGAACCCTTGCCCGGTATACTGCTGCTGCTGCTGCTGCTGAGGATTCCACATTCCATGTTGGGTTTGAGGTTGGCTAAAATGTTGAAGTATGGGGGCCAACTGCATCAAACTCTGTAGATCTTGTAGTTGCCCTTGAGGCTGCTGATATTGTTGATGCAGAGCTGGTTGCTGCTGCTGCTGAGGCAGAGCTGGCTGCTGCTGCTGCTGCTGCAACAGCTTGATCAGATTATCGATTTGGGTCTGACTAACAGCCATTGTATCTTCAATCTGTTGGGGTTTGGGCTCTGGATGATCTCCTCTAGGGTCTGATACTCCGAAGTTAGTATCTTTGTCAGTAGGTTTAATACCAGCACAGAGTTTAGTTTTCACACCGGTGCGTCTGGTGAAATCCTTAGCTCCTTGCACCGTGAACAGTGTGTCGGGATCGTCAGGACATCTCAGTGTCCGAGTTAGTACGCTATTCTGAACCTTGATGGCCTCTATTACATCCTTGAGCACTCGCACCTCTGCAGCTTGGTCTAGCACGGCCTTCCTCAGGGACTTAATAGTCTCCGTGACACTCTGCCCCTCGGAGCTCTCGTCAGACACATCTGAGGGAGTTTCGGTCTGGTCATAGACGACCCCGTCGCTCTCCTTCAGATTGATGCCTGCGTCAAGGACCGAGTCCTTCAGGGTGGAAAACCCCATCCTGGTCATTGTCTGGCCCAGATCCTTACCTGTCACCAGGGTGCAAAAGCAGCCCGGCCTCATGGGCACAGAGACTAAACTGCACTCCTCGGTCACGGGGCCGCTCTTGTTGTCTCCCACTGTGCCTAAGCTGAAGCCAATGCTCATCTCCGGCTTTACCACGCAGTTGGTGTACTCGGTGTCGTCGCACGCCACACAGCAGTACAGGAATGTTTTGTCAACAGACCTACTGTGTACGTGCCAGTAACACTTGACTCGACCGATGTCCTTCTTGACTTTGTGTAAGAACACAGCCTTGCCGGGTTGGGGGTGACACGCTCCCGAGTACGACATGTCGTTGGCCACAATGAAATCCTTCCTCGACTCTGGGTACACCTCGCCCTGCGCCACTCCAAACACGCTACACATCCCCACGAGGAACTTGTCACTCACGCCGCACGAAACGATACTAGCCAGCGCCTCGGTGTAATCGTCCTCGGCGGTGCCGTAGCACTCTTTGCAGAAGATCGGCACAAACAGAGACTGGTCCGAACGCAGAGTCCCTTCGGGACACTCGCTTACATCGGCATAGTCCACTAGAGTCAAGCTGGTCATGTTTACGACGGCTCTCTTCTTGTCCTCGGTCGACACTTTCACAAACGCGCACTGGTCTTTCGTGGAGAACACGGGTCCTACCCTGGACCCCTGGCTCACCAAGGGGGTTACGCATCTTGAGGACATCGAGACTCTATCTATCCTGCTGTCCCACACGGATGAAGCGAGCGAGGACCTAAGGCTCCCGGAGTCTATCCTTTAGTTCGAACCCGCCGGGGAACAACGGTCCACCTTGGTGTTGAAGATCAGATTGTCTCCCCAGACAAACTCCTTGTCAAACTCGATCAATTTCCGCAGCGCGAGACAAGAGATGTGTGTCACGTTCTCCACTGTGCAATATGGAGGGGTGCCGGTGAATGGGAAGCTGCGACTGTCGCAGTTTGTTTGGGTGAGCGTGAGCTCGGCTATCAGTTCGGATAGCTTCATAGAGTCCGACAAGTTGAGTTGGAACAGCCCCCGTAAGTAGGCCCTAGTCCGGACTTCATCGAATTCACTCTCTTGCACACGTTTAGACGAAGCACCTTTGCACCATTTACAATGTTCACTGTTCACTATGGCAATTACGTGCTTGGAACTCGTACGGAATAGACATTGGCTACCCCAATGTGCGCCGCAGCACGCCGCTATAAGTCCTCCGCACACGGTGAATTTGTCACTCTCGATAACTCCAGCCACAGCCGTAGAACAGTGTCCTCTTCTTTTACCGGCAACCGAAGATGAGTGAGCGCGCCTCCTCTTCGACGTATGTTTCCTCGTCTCCTTCGGGGTCTTACTCTCAGCAGCCTTCGTCATCGCGTGAAGTTGGTCGAGCCAGCCTCCCAGAGAGAGTAGCCCTGAATAATAGGGTGAGGGTGAGACCCGAGCCGGACGCCGTCGACGAACAACCTCCTAGTAAGAAGCGAACCTCTGCCAGCGCCGGTAACGATCGGGGTTTTCGGGGATCTAGGCCAGCGGCTCTTTCTATTAGTAATCCTAACACACCCCGCAATGGATCTCCCCCCGGAGCCTCAGACGATGGCGCCTCAGACGACCTACCCCAGAACTCTAAAGCTGCATCAAAGCGAGGCTATTCAGCGGCCATGGCGGCTGACCCTATATTCCACATGTTCCCCGAGCCCGGGGAGCAACATGATCGGGAGGTGTACAACATCATCAGCGAGAATAACATCAGTGAGAGTGATCGCTTCATACAAAAACAGTACCCGATGCTGTACATGAACCTCACCGCTCACGAGCACCCCGCAATAGTCGACGTGCAGTACGAGAATGATGGCACCGACTGTCCCTTGTGTCAAGTAGACAGGAACACTTTGGACTCCATCAAAGTGCTCAAGGCCCACGAGGTGAAGGGCTACCTGGACTCCTACAACCACAGATTCACAGAGGAGCAAGTGAACATTCATCTGGCCCACACCATGAGGGATGAAAACGTTATTGGGGTGATACAGAACATGTCCGTGGACCTGATGAGCAAATCGTACTCGCTGGCGAACGTCGCTTCTCTTCGCATCCTGAACCGCATCCAAACACACATGGGTAGACCGTTTTTCGTCCCCGACCAGGATGTGGCCAAGGTTCACAATGATGCTGTCAAACAGTTCATTGGCCTGGCGTCTACATGTCAGGCTTTGATGAAATATAAGCACAGCGACAACGAAAGGCTTCCCGCGACCAATCCTCTGTTGTAACTCTTTCACAAATAACAACTTACTATACACCCTTACCATATCATAGTGCGACCGACGTTGTTGGCATAGTTTAGTTTGTACCTCAAACGCGCGTTGCCATCCCCGTCTGCCTGGAGTCTCTCACCACCCCCCCCCCACGCGTACATCGACCCGCACTCATGAGGCCCCTCCTGATAGCCCTCTCACTCTCGTTCCTCCCGTGCCTCGCGGGCTCCCCTGTCAACAATAACGACCCTTACGGCTACGCTCCCTACGTTTGGATCGCCGTCGGCTCGTGCAACAAACAGACGGGCTGGTGTCAGGGCCGGAGCCATAGCGGCTTTGCTTTGACTGTGCACAACTACAACCACACGAGCGACATGTGCACGCACTACTGCCCGGGGATGATCTACGCTAACTGGAGACCCTTTCGAGACCCGGCTGGTGATCTCAACAAGCACGAGTCTGAAGGCTCCTTACTAGGCGCCTACGTTAGGAGGTTGGACAAGTCGTCCTGTCTCGCCGTCCCCGGAGGGTTCAAGTGTTCGGACCGCGTTGTTGCAAGCACCCCCTTGAACAAGATATCTATTCTGCTCCACGCCAAGCCCCGTAACAGAGACTATTACTTCGGAGAGGACCCGATGGCTGACTGCGAACCCGATCCTCAGTGCGCAGCTTTCAAGCTCTTGAGGAGGACGCTACACGCACCCGCTGCGAGCAGAAAATGGCCCGAGACCGATGAGGTCCTGACTATCCGAAACTCCCCTTACGCCTGTGTGCTCACCTACGTGGGACTCGGGGACGCAGAGTCAATCGGCACCTGTTACGCGCAACTCGGGGAAAACTGTTTTGTGTCCGAAGGTAACAGGTTCTGCATAGGCAATTCTAGAGTTCCTCGACTGGGCATAACCAACGCAGATGGTGCCGCCTCAGCCCCTATTGCCATCTGCGAGGTGTCAAGCTTAGCAAGTCTAAAGGATCGGGACCCGGACTACAAACCCACCGCCACAGAGATCAGAGACTTTCTCGTTCCCTCCTCCTGCGACGCGACCGTTCTCTCTGTGGACCGAGCCGTCTACACTTCAAACTATCTTTCGGTGGCGCTCGACGTAGCCACATTCTACACGGTGGCTGAAGCGGGCCATGTAATCATGAAGGTCTCCTTTGACGAGTGCCTCGTCCCCATCTCATCCTCAAGCCGCGATTTCCCAGGGGTCGTCAACACAGTAGCCGAAACGCTATCCAAGGTGAGAGTGTCCACGTACTCCACCGCTATCATGCTGGACGCGACTGACTGGGGCATGACCGAGTGCTCTCGCGCAAACTGGCAGGGCTCTGATTTCACCAGGGTCGCAGTTGATCTCGCCTCGGCTCTGATCAGAGAGGGAGTGTCGAAACTCTTCCTCAGGCTGCCAAGATCCCACAAGCTCTTGAGCGGCATAGACTTCTCGCAGCTCGGCTCGTTCGACGCTTTCATCACACCCCAAGGTTTGGTCGACATGAGTCGAGCTGGACACTGTCAGAACATGTGGGCATCGGGGAGCAGAGACGAATCCTCCACTGGGGTCATGTCGTACCTCTTGACTCTGCTAAGGCAAGGAGTAAGGGCCAACAAGGTAATCTTCACACTGTCTCTTACCGGGGGCCTGAAGATCAGGCCGCTCGAACATAGAGATTCGCAGCAGTTCGACATCACCGGCGAGCTGTCGCTGGCCGACATGGAAACCAACACTGTGTTAAACTGCGAAGAGAACCTCAACACCAAGTGCTGCTCGGGGTCCAGTGTCACTGTGTGGGCTAGGGACGTCATGGTGAACATCACCGTAACCTCGACCTCATTCGAGACGCTCAAGCGGTTTCCCGAGCTGGTTGCGGTCGCATTCGGCATCAACCAGTTTGTCGTGGCCCCGATTGATTCGGATTTCAGACGAGGCATTCGATCCGACACCCCGGCGATACTGGGTATCACGTCGGCCGTACACAGGCTGAGAGACTGGAAGAGACAGCAGAGAGCTGCAGGCATAGCCACTGTCGCGACAGGGCCTCACGGCAGAAGCAGGCGCTCCGCTTCGGATTCCGACAACCCTGGGGTGGTGAAGCTGGACGACGTGGTCGTAAACATCCCCGAAACCCAATACAAGGACCCAGCCTCCGGTTCCAAGAACTGTCTGGACCCCCAGTACAACATAGGCTTGAGTAACACGGTCGTGTGCCCCGGCCTCATAGCCGCTCACGGCGCTGTGGGTATATTCAAGGAGCCCCACAAGGAGTTTTACAGCACCAGCTACGATAAAATCTACATAGCCGATTTGTACAAGCTCGAGTCCTGCACCCCGGGAGAACCCAGCAAAAGGGCCACCTTATCCAAAAAGGCGCCACAGATCGCAGTCAACATCAACACGCTCATCCCCACGACGGACCACAACCACTACATGGTAGGCATCCTGGATTCGGAACGAGTGGTGGAGTACGTGCCTCCCGTGAACAAGGTGTGCACCTCCTATAACACTGGCGAGACCACACACAGCATGAACGTGGTCTTTGTGGACGACGGTTACACGGTCGACACCCCGGTGGTTGAAGTCGCACACGGGGTGATAGTGAAACCTGTCGAAGCCGTTCATTTCGTCTCCAACTTCACCCCGGGCATAGACTACATCAACCTGAACGTCAGCTGCGTCAATTACGACGTGAGCGCTCTGCGGCCCTGTCTGATTGCCATATGCGGAGGCGACAACAGTTGCAGGAAGGACTACGGGAGGCTCTGCAACTCAGCGCACGAGATCATCAACGACGCTCGCAGGGCCGGAGAGCTGATGAGGGAAGGTCTCGAGGAGTTGGCTGTACAGGAGAAGAAGGCTAAGATGTACGAGCTGCCTGACAATGCGCCCTTCCCCTGGCTGGACAAACCACAGGGAGGCCGCACTAGGCGTAAGAGGTTTCTTCTCGGAGTGGTGTCAGGAGTGGCGGCCTTGGGGCTCGCGTGGCACGTTTCCAATAGGGTGGACGGATTGGAGGAACAAATGGACTCCCTGAAGAACTCTTACGTGTCGGTGACAAACACCTTAGTCGAAGTGAGCAACAAGCTCGACACCAACATAGGCCTTGTCAATGGCAGGATCGACGACCAGGAGAAAAAGATACAGAAGAACAACGAGATCGTCAACAGCAACTTTGCCATGATGAGGGACGCCATGATGAGGAACACAGAGGCTGCTTTGCGTGACACCAACGTCAAGTTCTCGGTCATGGCCAGTTATCAAATGTGGTACGCTCAGATGCAGAGCGTCACCCATCAGATGATGCAGGCCGCGATGCACACCAAATTCATGACCAGAGGAGTGGAAAACTGTCTGAGGCAGATAGCGTCAAAGCGTTCAGGAAGCTGCCCCAGCGGCATGACAGTCATGCGGGAACACCCCGGCCTGGCAGAGTTCCCGACCGTCGGCACGGCCCTGTACAAAGACAGAAAGCTTTTCATAGTACACTCTATCCCGGGCACAGTCGAGAAGACCGTAGTCAGAGGTGTCATACCCATGCCCAAGATGAGCACGGACGGAGTCCCTTGCTGGCCAGACTACAAAGTGTGGTTGATAGATGGCAGGTATTATGAACCGTCCGATTGTTACGGCAAGTACTGTCACAAGCCCGAGCCTCACGAGAGGTACCTAAGATGCGTGAAGGATCCCGGCGAGTGCAAGACAGTGTGCGCCCCTTGTCACCGAGGTATTTGCTACCAGGATCAGAAAGTCACTTGGATGGAGGGTTCCGCCGCGGTAGAGATCGAGTCTCCTCCACTCAAACCGTTCTCCAGACCTCACATATCAGACGGACCCGTGTCTTTCTCAGATCTACTGAAAGACGGCATCCCTGAAATGTCGCCAATTGAGTTGCTGCAGGCCATAAACACCAGCGTAAAGCTCATCGACGTACGCAAAGACCTAGAGAACATAACAAGAAGCCTAGAAGAGTTTGACAAGAAGTACGATAACATGACGGCTAGCAGGGTCACTTTCGGAGGGTGGCTCTCCGGGTTCGCCAGTGATGTGGCCATATGGACCTCTGTAGCTATACTCATGGCTTGGTGTACTGCGCTATCAGTGGGGATCGGGTACATGTTGTTCCTTGGAGGTGGTGGTGGTGGTGGTAGTGGGGGCGGCAGCGGAGGGGGTGTTGTGCTCACGAACTATGTAAAGAGAAGGTCTAAAATGTTATAGGCAACACCAGCCCCCTTCTTGTACAATTGTCTATATGTTGAGTATATGTTGACGACATCCCTTTGTCCTGGTACGCTTGAATAAATGTCCTGTATGGCAAAGATTCTATGTGTCCTCTATGTGTTTGTAAACTAGGATACTGGGAGAGGAGGGGGGGGGGGGGGAGGGAGAGAAGGTACTTAGGGTTAGAAACACAAGAGTTCAAAACAAGGTGTTGTGATCACACAGCTTTATTTATTCCACCATACACCAATCCATACACCATGTATACACATACACATGAACTGCAAAGCATGTACGGCTCCAGAAAGTTAAAGTTATTGAAATACGACAACAGTCTTGGTCTCGATCCGATCTTCGCGTGAATGGCGAACTGGCATCAGTATAACCGCCACATCCCCAGATGCGACGACTCCTCCGCCTGAGCGCACCAGCACTGAAGCTTTCCCCCTCGAGATCACCAAGTCGCCTGGTTCAACAATGGCCAGTTCGGCTTGCTTCTCAGGTATCACGATCTCCTTGGGTGGTTGGAACCACTGGCCCGAGTGAGACCCAAAGAACCAGCCTCCCGTGGAGCCTGCGATGAATTTGTTGACGCAAATATATTGGTCGACGATCATGGAACCCTTGACATGTATGTTGCTTATACCCCCGCTGGCATCAGGTTTGATCTTGGTATAACCGATTCTGTCCACACTCAGGACTGGCGTGTATTCTTTGTCTTGGGCAAGCGTAAAGTTAGGAGCCAGGACCAATACACCGTGTGAGCTGACTCCCGGGTCATCGTTCTCGGTATAGACGACCACGCTGACATTAGACTCAATGTCACAGTGTAAACCCAGCCCCTCTTCGATGTCTTCGTCGAATATAGTCGAGGCTCCCCTGGAAATGAGCACTCTGCCCTTTGCTGTCATATGGTCGTACTCCCCAAAGCGGACACTTGTACCATCTCTTGATATGACAAGATCCGTGCTGGATGATTCCATCTTGTCATCTGGGGTACACTGGTAAGCTTGTGTTTTGTGGAGGTTTGGATGAATTACGGTCGTGAAACCACCTTCAATTCTCATATTCTCGTACACGGCCAAGCCGACCAAGCCCTCCTTGCTGTTCATGTTAGTGAGCAGAACGTCCATTGACACTGAGCCATCATAGACAGTGACATTGCGAGCATCACATTCATGAGGGGTCTCTGTGTTGTTGTTCATGGCTGTAGCGGACTGTGTCTTGTCAATCTGTACTGGTATGGAGTCCTATGATTGTAACAGTGTGTTAATCTTTAGGTATACTGCTCTCTTGCTACTATATACAAAAGTTAACTTGTGCCTAAGGTTCGACATGGCAGCCGTGATTGGACACTATACCAACGGCTGTAAATCGAACCAGTGTTGAGTGTCATTGATATAAACCACCACACGATGGCGGCATACTGCGTAATGGTACTGTTAAATGAATGGACGTTTATACAAAAGTTAACTTGTGCCTAAGGTTCGACATGGCAGCCGTGTTTGGACACTATCTTTAGGTATAATGCTCTCTTGCTCCTACATATACAAAAGTTAACTTGTGCCTAAGGTTCGACCATGGCAGCCGTGTTTGGACACTATACCAACGGCTGTAAATCGAAACAGTGTTGAGTGTCATTGATATGAACCACCACACGATGGCGGCATACTGCGTAATGGTACTGTTATATAACAGTACCAATGAATGGACGTTTCAGACATGAGTGTATACTATAGCAACGGGTTGGCAACCCAGCTCTGATTGGGTACCATAGCAAAGATTTGACAACACACCCCTGATTGGATATATGATACAAGGCAGGATGTATGACTCACTCCCTGACGTTCCCGGCACGAGTGGATACTATAGCAACGGTTTGACAACCCAACTCTGATTGGGTACTATAGCAAAGGTTTGACAACACACCCCTGATTGGATGTGTGATACAGGGCGGGATGTATAGCTCACTCTCTAACGTCTCAGCCACGGTTGTAAATCGAAACAATGGTGAGTATACTCTGGTTCAACTGCCAGAGTGTCATTGATATATACCACCACACGATGGCGGCATACTGCGTAATGGTAAAGTTATATAACAGTACCAATGGCTGGACGTTTCAGGCATGAGTGTATACTATAGCAAAGGTTTGACAACACACCCCTGATTGGATGTGTGATACAGGGCGGGATGTATAGCTCACTCTCTAACGTCTCAGCCATGGTTGTAAATTGAAACAATGGTGAGTGTACTGTGGTTCAACTGTCTCTGAGCCAACCAATGGTAGCTGATCTAGTTCGTGATCTCATTCAAAGTCTGGCATGTATAAGCCCTTACACAAGCACCATTGACAGTACAGCCTGTGAGGCTTCTGCTGAGAGGTGGTTGACTGACTCACATTCTACACCGGGAGAGTACAGGGCTCTTAGTGTTGTGTACAGGCTGGTTGATATAAAGGCAACACTGTACGTTCTCATTCAAACCCAAGTGCCTTTTATTCATCTACATACAACACAATGGAGGATATAACAATGAGATACATCGTGACAGAGCGCCCTCCTTGGTATTTGACTTCTGATTACAAAGAGGTTTTTACCTGTGAAACTACACATGGACTATTTGATAAAGTGGTCGACCTGATGATATGCAAACAAGAGGGACTATCGGAAAGAGAGAAAGGATACATGCCGAAAAATATCTACAAGACTATCAGGAACATGGTGATCCAGGACGCTGACACTATACAGCAAAATCCTTCACGCTCCTTACTGTTTGCACTGATTGACCTAGTGGACATTGAAGGCGGGAACAACTTTGAGTCTATGGCAACTGTAGACAAGGCTGGTCTCAAACACGTGCTGCTTGCGCACGGTAATTACAAGACCTTCTATATACCGACTAAAGAGCTAACAGTCGCCAACGGCAAGAAGGTGATTCCCGTGGTCACACAGTATTCTGATAACCATAATTTTGTCTACTACGACAGCAGCAGGTCAATGGTCGGAACCTACACAGTCGTCATTCCGACAACCGGGAAAGGCAACACTAAGTCGTACTTCGTGCAAGAGGTGCTGTTTGTCCCGGGACTCGAGAGCCTCGAGTTGCTGAAAAGAGTCACCGGTGACAGGTTTGAGTTTTGGGACATGACACTCGAGGTGCCCACGCACCCCACAGCTCTCACCCCGTCCTTTCAACAAATCCAGCCTGTGCAGTTGTTGCGCACTGAGGACAAATCCCTCTCTACCCAGAACAGCAACGATGCACTGGCCTCTCACATGGAAGAGATAACCCCCATGTGCTGCGTGCTAGGCACGGCGTCAGCCGACATGATGAAGAAAAAGCGTGACGCCAGCGCCGATTGGTTCACAGAAAACCAAGTGATATGTGTCCTGAAGCACTTCCACTACGAGAACGGTGACCCTCGTACCATCTACTTTAGAAGGAGCGGGAAGTGCCTGGATGGCAAGCGGGTGAACCTGGTACCGGTTGTCGTTTCGAGAAAGTGTCAGGCTCAGGCTCCGGAGCTGTACGTGTCTACGACGTTGAGGTTCTGTCGGGCCGTGAAGCAATGTTGCGTCAAGGGCAACGGGGAGATGGTGAGCTGTTGGAATGCCACGCTAAAGAAAATGGGGAGGGAGACGTTTATCACAGGAACCGACATGTATCAGGAAATACACCATCCAGCCTTGACAGCGTTCATCAGACGTGTGAACCCAAACAGCTGGTGCAATTATATACCAAATCACGTGGAGAGTATGATTACGGATCCCATCATGGTCGAGGTGGTTGAATTGG
Source organism: Thymallus thymallus (assembly GCA_023634145.1). Classification (NCBI taxonomy): domain Eukaryota; kingdom Metazoa; phylum Chordata; class Actinopteri; order Salmoniformes; family Salmonidae; genus Thymallus; species Thymallus thymallus. The sequence continues at coordinate 8,825,496 of CM042411.1, forward strand.
CCATTAGATTCATGGAAAACAAGATCCCCAGTGCGTTCGCAGTGGCCGAGTTGCTATATTGCCCACTCGACAAAGTGCTAGAATACCTGACGTTTTGGAACGTGCACTCCTCTGACAGCATCATTCACACGACAGTAACAAAGAAGCGCATCAGTATAGTCGAGGAGCAGATGAGAATGGACTGGGTTGTCTTGGGCGACATCGTCTCCAGGTACGTTCGAAAGAGATATGGGGATGGCGGGAACACCGAAATGGTCTCAGCGTGTGAAGAGTTGTTCAAACATAAGGCCTGGGACAACATAGCCAAAGCCCAGAGGATGTGGCACACCCTGATCAAACACGATACAGGCAAGCCCAAGGACAGGGACTTTGTGCAGACAAACGCCAAAGTCAGAGTTCTCTTTCTAAAACTCCGCACTTATCACAACAGGTTGAAGAAAGCTCTGAAGGTAGGAGAAGGAGAGCGCTGTGACACAGAGAGCGGATCAGCCTCCCCAACCTCTACCGAAGCGCAAGACGCCGATGTGTCCTCTAAGTGTCTGGCTGAGGTCGATGAGCACATCGAAGATGAGACTACTAGGTCAGGTGTCAGTGAGAAACATGGCAGTCTTTACGCTATTGTCACACCGGAATCAATTCCGATTTCGACGTGGATCAAGAACATGTCGACTCTGCTGCTGAGTGGACCCTGGTTGAACGATGACCATCTCAGGAGAGAAGCCGTTTGTACTCTCCTGGGATTGGATAACACTCTGCTGGACAGCAGACACGGTGGCATCCTTCGCAATTGGGTCATTAACAACCGGACCGTTGTCAATATACTCAAGACTTACGGCTTGCAGGACAGACTCAGCAAAGCTCTGGTGGATTGCTTAGAGTCTATGTCCACCGACAACTGGAGACTCAAGGTATTGGTAGCTTTCCAGCGTACCCGGGATAATCCCAGGGCGTGTTCAGATCAGCTGGTCTCCCCAACACGGTCCACAAAGATGAACCCTATCGCCCAAGGTAGTAAAAGCGATATGTGTAGCAAGAGCGGTGACAAACGTGCTAAGAAACAAGCATCTTCCCACCACCACTCTACAGCGGCGAAGCGAGAGCCCTCGGCCTCAAAGTCAAATAAGTCTTCAGCCTCTAAGGCATCCGGGTCCAAGAGTGGCAAGAAGGCCCGCGCTGTACCAGCACACAGCTCGCGCCACATGTACAGTCACAACGACGACCACCCTTGGCTGAGCGAGGCTGATGAAGCGAACAGTGAAGAGGAGGAGGAAGAGTGTTTTGAGGAGTTTCTTGAAGCTCAACATGAGACCCTGGGTGAAGATCTGGAGGCTACGATGAACTATGACGAGAGCGAGATGCCTGACGAATACAATTACAGCGACGACTTCATAGACGACGCATCCACAGAGGAGGAATACAGCAGCGAGGAGGAGGAGGAGGATGAGGAAGCGTTCTGTGTTCAGTTTCAAAGCAAGGCAAAGAAGGCTAAGTGTATGACAAGCAATGTTAATCGGCGACGCAAGTATAGGCTTGTGTCTCCTTCAGAGTCCGAAGAAGACATGTACTCGCCTAAGCCTACCTGTCGTATTATGAAAGATGAAGGTCTGGGGTATAAGCGAGCACTGCAATCAGACTCGGAGGATTCAATCAAGCCAGATGCGAAGCGCGTCAAACTTACAAAGGCGAACCGCAAGTCTGACAAGAGTGAGGAGAACCCTAGCAAGAGTGCCAAGGTCGTCAACAAAGAGACATCTATCCAGCCCTTTGACAGGAAAGATACGACTCCTGCTAAAAAGAGACAGGACAAGTCTGACAAGAGGCGCGAAAGAGTAAGGCATGCTAAGAACCCAGGAACCCACAATCGAGATTCCCCAAGATACAAAACGAAGCTGTCCTCGGACTCGGACACTGATGACTACAACAAAGGGGAGGAGAAACGCGGCACATGTATAAAAGGGGCAAATCGTTCCAAGGTACAAAGCACTCACTCTCCCTTCATCTACACTGACACTGACACTGACTCTGAGCAGGAGGCTTTAAGAGTGCGCAAGAAGACTAAAAGTGGCAAGCGTGACAATACACCAAGACAGAAACAGGGAAAGACTGAGACCGGGAGGTCCCTCGATCAGCAGGAGGCTCTCAACAAAAAGCAAGACCTCAGCACCCACCCCGGCTCTACATCTTCACATCAGAGTCCTTGTCTTTCACAGTCCATGAGGCGGGAGTTAAGCAGAGAGGCTGCACCCCAAGACCTTAGCACCCACCCCGGCTCTACATCTTCACATCAGAGTCATTGTCTTTCACAGTCCATGAGGCGGGAGTTAAGCAGAGAGGCTGCACCCCAAGACCTTAGCACCCACCCCGGCTCTACATCTTCACATCAGAGTCCTTGTCTTTCACAGTCCATGAGGCGGGAGTTAAGCAGAGAGGCTGCACCCCAAGACCTTAGCAACCACCCCGGCTCTACATCTTCACATCAGAGTCCTTGTCTTTCACAGTCCATGAGGCGGGAGTTAAGCATAGAGGCTGCAAACGTGACCAAGTTGTTCACCGATCAAGCTGCGTGGCCCAGTGACACCCTTCAACAACAGTCAAAAGATCACGAAGGAGAGAGGGAGTTGGACTGTGAGGATCAAGGGCTACACAGAGAGGACAACCATTGTGTCAAGGCTACATCTGCTGCAGAGTCAGAGGAGGAGGAGGATCCTGACTTCGAGTCTGACTTTAAAGATAGACTAGACAACAGTCCCGAAAGGTCAGAGTGTAGCGAAGACACTGAATCAGACTTCGACGAGAACGATTATCTTGTGTCTATGTGATATTTGCTATCATGTCTTTACATACGGTTAAAAAGAAGCAGCCTGTACCTGGGCCCCAAAGTGCTTGTATGATACGATATTTAGAGGGGCTGGCTAACACTGTGTGTGTGTCTCAGTTAGAAGAACCTTTCACATCTGTAGTACTGTCATCCAGATATTCGATTCCAGAGAACAAGGCAGAGACATCTAAGGGTGTTCTTAATACTCTGGATAGGTATTGTGTTAAGAAGTGATACAGATTGCTTAGCGTGAGATCTACCTTAGTGCGCAATGTTCTATACCTGTGTGACTGTATGTAACCCAACTTGTATAACCAAACTTGTATACCCAAACTTGTATAACCAAACTTGTATACCCAAACTTGTATAACCAAACCTGTATAACCAAACCTGTATAACCAAACCTGTATAACCAAACTTGTATAACCAAACCTGTATAACCAAACCTGTATAACCAAACTTGTAGAGCATCCTGTACCTGGGCCAAAATGTGCTTGTACGATACGATATTTAGAGGGGCTGGCTAACACTGTGTGTGTGTGTCTCTGTTAGAAGAACCTTTCACATCGGTAGTACTGTCATCCAGGTATTCGATTCCAGAGACCAAGACAGAGACATCCAAGGGTGTTCTTAATACTCTGGATAGGTTTTGTTTGTTAAGAAGTGATACAGATTGCTTAGCGTGAGATCTACCTTAGTGCGCAACGCTCTATACATGTGTGACTGTATGTAACCCAACTTGTATAACCCAACTTGTATACCCAAACTTGTATACCCAAACTTGTATACCCAGACTTGTATAACCAAACTTGTAGAGCATCCTGTACCTGGGCCAAAATGTGCTTGTACGATACGATATTTAGAGGGGCTGGCTAACACTGTGTGTGTGTCTCTGTTAGAAGAACCTTTCACATCGGTAGTACTGTCATCCAGGTATTCGATTCCAGAGACCAAGACAGAGACATCCAAGGGTGTTCTTAATACTCTGGATAGGTTTTGTTTGTTAAGAAGTGATACAGATTGCTTAGCGTGAGATCTACCTTAGTGCGCAACGCTCTATACATGTGTGACTGTATGTAACCCAACTTGTATAACCCAACTTGTATACCCAAACTTGTATACCCAAACTTGTATACCCAGACTTGTATAACCAAACTTGTAGAGCATCCTGTACCTGGGACAAAATGTGCTTGTACGATACGACATTTAGAGGGGCTGGCTAACACTGTGTGTGTGTGTCTCAGTTAGAAGAACCTTTCACATCGGTAGTACTGTCATCCAGGTATTCGATTCCAGAGACCAAGACAGAGACATCCAAGGGTGTTCTTAATACTCTGGATAGGTTTTGTTTGGTAAGAAGTGATACAGATTGCTTAGCGTGAGATCTACCTTAGTGCGCAACGCTCTATACATGTGTGACTGTATGTAACCCAACTTGTATAACCAAACTTGTATACCCAGCCTTGTATGACCTTGTGTGAGATAATAAAATGAAGCTAAACACAGGTTGATGTATCAAGATCACTTTTATTGTCTCTGTGTCTTTCTCTTCTATAACTGCAACCTTATATGAGATAATAATGAGGCATAATAAGTAGACTTAAAGTATTTTACATGGATCACGCCTTTATTACTTCAGAGACATATATATGAAACTATGAAACACATGATGGTACATCAACAATAGTATCACATTGCTTCCTGTGGTACATCAGCATGTAAGCTACCCCATCGCAGACGTTAGAGGCTGCTTCGTAGGTTGTCTTGACATCCTCCCAAGAGCACAACCTTACACGAGTGTCGTCTGCAAGATACCAACTCTCATCTTCCCGCAAGTAAGCTGTGTAATGTCCACAGTAGGGTGTACCACGGTGAGCTACAACTGCGTACAGCTCGTATAGAGCCGCTTCGGGTCGTTCTTTCATGATGTATTTCAGATCCAAAGTCCCGGGGAAAGAGAAGCGCTTCTCTACCTTCACTATGTCTCTGCCAATGTTTATAACCCGGACAATCCTCATACACACAACCTGGGGTAATGACAATACCTTGGTGGTGATTTCGATCTGGGTTCTCTTGTGACATTGTGCGCAATTGTAGTCACACGTCGTGAGCGTGTTGTCACAGTACTGTTTGATATATTCCTGCAGCTCGTTGGGGAGATTGGTGTCCTTGATGAACACGGGGAATGTATTAGACGTATTGCGTATAGACTGGACTGTGTTACAACGGAGGCATCGCACGCGGTCCTCCTTCTCAATGTCCCACAATTTCCCTATCGTTTTATAGGGCCCACTGCCGTCCACTAGAGCGTTGATGATACACTTGAAGACCACGTCCGAGTCTTCCTGAACGTCTAACGACACTCCGCTGTACTCGCTCAGCGAGTCTATGAGAATGCTCGGGTCGCACGGCAACAGGTTGTCTTTGGTCATCTCGTAGATCAGACACCTGAGCCTTGCGCCCACTGCATTATTAGGAGCCCTGTAATCATTGTGCTCGTCGACTTGCCGAATTAGATCCCGCACCTCGGGTGTCCCGTACAGGCACTGGACAACGCTGTTGATGCTGCAGTAGGTCCCGAAATTGATCAAGCCACGCATGGCAGAAGGTGGACATGGAGTTCTCGAGAGCAGTGAAGCAGTCAGCAGGCTTGGTAGACCGATGTGTAGAGTAGTTAGTGTAATTGGTAACGACTGGGGTTTTGGTTTTGTTTTTGTACATCGGTACGTATACAAGGGGACGATGACCTACAAGGGGATGATGGCGTGCACTTAATAGTCTGTCACGCTGAACATCGCCAGGCTCTGGAACAGCTCTCTGAGAGATCTCACCGAGCCATGCTGGCTCAGTAGAACCATGAGGATCGTCATCCTGTAATATTCGACAGTGAACTCCTGCACAGGGCCCTGTCTCTTACACATTGTGACCATTACGACTGGGGCCCACTTGGACTCGCTCTGCGACACTGCGTCATGTGCAAAACATAGGCCGTTGTGGTTGAGTAACCTCGACCGGTCCAGTTGATCTACGCTGGAAATCTTAGAGAGTGCAGAGTTGTTGAGAGTCACCTTCGCCAAACCCTGAGTGCAATCCAGTGTCGTCACTTGGAGCCTCGATGAGCCGAATATCTTGACTCTCATCCTCAGCACTATGTTCCTAACCAGTCCATTCAGCCTGGTATCACCCAGGCCCTCTGCTGTCTGGTTGCCTCTGGAAGGTTTCGGGTCCCCGTACAGCAGGAGTTTGGCGCTGCTTCGGTTGCCAGCTTCTTCTTCCTCGCCCAGGTGTGTCAGCCAGTTGGGTATCTCGGAGGAATAATCCCTGAACGTGAAACAGTTACCGTCTAGGGTCAACAAGTACGGAGTAGCCCTTTCGGTGTCATCGAATCCTCTCAACCACTGGATCACGTTGGTCAGCACACGAGAGGACGACGTCCCGGCGCTCAGGTTGCAAAGCCATTTGCACAGATTCGAGTTGGGTAAGTGCTTTGCCACCATAGTAGTACAGAGACTGACCAAGCCCCTACATTCTTGGCCAAACATCGAGGACTGTGGCTTGTTGAAGTTCCTGCTGAGATAAGGGACAATGTCGATCATCACGGCTCCTCTACCGATCAGCACATCCCTCCATTCGGTCATATGAGTGGGCACCAGCTTCATGTCTAAAGCTGCCTTCAGTGTGAGAAACACTTGTAGCAGGAAGGCGTGTACCGATTTAGGGGATTCCGACTCTTTCCAGTTGAAGACCTGCTTGCACCCCTGGAAGAACTGCGCGTATTGGAAGATGAACATGCCGTTGCTCCTAGAGCACTTGCACAATCCGTCTCGGGGCCCAGCGAATATAAGAGGGTGCATTCGGGTCATTTCCTGTGACTGGAGGACTACGTTGTCTTTGAAACGTGCTATTTCCTTCTCGTTGTGGCTCTTGAGAACAACCATGGTAGTGTCTATTTCCCCGTCAATCTGTTTACCTCGCAGAATGACTGAACCATACGGCTCCTCTAAGGCTCCCAGGACTGGCTCCTCGGTCGGTTCTCTGTGAGGGTCTGGGGCATCTTGGAGACTCGAGTCGATGGCGGTCCCTTGGACACCGCCGCCTACGAGGGGTCCCGCACCGGATATCAGTTGAGAGCCGGCCGTGTCTAGAGCCCTGTTTGTGTTATCACTCACCGAAGACATATTGTCATCGCCACCGGTGAGTATCTCATCACCCGCATCGCTACAGCTCAACATGTCCACCGAGTTGTTGCTACATTGTAGGTCATTCGAATCGGCAAAGGGTACCGCAGCGTTTCCAATATCTCTTTCCTCGCCATGCGCCTGGTTGTGTCGTACGGGCAGCAGCTCGTCCTCCGGTTGGGATGTCTGTGTCACATCGGTGACAGCTGGTTGAAAGGGAACCTGGTGTCCTCTGCAGAGGACCCTCAAAGTACCCTGGGCGCTTGAATCGTCTACGGTACCCCCGGGGGCCATCTTCGTCGACTGACTTTTCGCATTGAGGATGTCGCTATGACCAGCCTTGCGTTTGTTATACTTGCTATTGTATACATCTTCAAGAGCTTTGACCTTCTTCCGGTACCAAGTGTACGGCTGGATAATATCAGGAGCCAACCTCAGAAAGTCTATCCCGTAGTACACTTTTGGGTCGGACGTGTGTACTGAAATTGTGGATCCCGCCGCAGATCCCTCTGACACCAATTTAGTGAGTCCCTCGGGGACACAGTCGTCGCCGACTATGATGTCGGTCGACCTATACTCCCCTACCTGTACGGACAAGGGTATCCGCTCGGAAGGCAACTGTGCGTCGCTGATATCCCCGCTCAAACACTGGTATCGAGTGAGGTTCAGCAGTTGGGAAGGGGACCATCTCTCTTGAGGGAACAGCGTAATGCAAAGCACTCCCATACAGACAAAAGTCCTGTCTGCTATGGCACGTCCCATGTGATGGAGGTTGTTGAGTATCGTCTGCACGGTAGGCCTTTTGTTTTTGTGTTTCACGTGAAGGGCACGAGCGTTGATCGCTTTCATGTGGCTGAGCTCGAACGTTACATCATTGTCCGGGCTGTAAACCCCGACCAGCTTGGATAGATTGTCAGCGTATGTCTTTCGACAATATCCTTGATCGGACCCCTTGTAATTTACCAGGGGCGAGCCGCTGCGTAACTCCCACATCACACAGTACCAACTGAATATGTCACTCCCGGTGGCCGAGTTCAAGCACCACAGCACTTCGGGAGCCATGTTAGTCCGGTTACCCCTAGGCTGATCTGGGGTAGAGAAGTTGCACGAGGTGCCAAAGTCGCTGATCTTGAAAGCAAAGGGTAATGGTTTTCTATCCGGCTGGTGACAGACCAAGACGTTCCTGTAAGTGAAGTCTCTGTGCTGGAGGGTTCTGGATCTCAAGTAATCCAGCCCTCGTAGGGTGTCCAGTTCGACCGCGGGTACGACAGAGGTGTCCTTTATGTGCCACATGAACTCCTGCAGCGAGAACAGGGCTCGTTCCATGACTAGCACAGCTCTACCTCCCAACTGGTAGCCGGGAATGTCGCACCAGAACCCTCCGAATGTGCGCAGGATGTTGGGGTGTTTCATGGAGACGCCGATCATGACCTCCTCCACCTGAGAAGCGATGTGCGCGTAGCGATTGAATTCCTTGTCTACGAAAGGAACGCTCCAGTTCACCATTTCTGGAAACAGGTTGGTCTTTGCGACCAGGCGATCGCCGAGCGGCACGGTCACCCCGAAGCCTCCTCTACCCATCACCTTGTTTGGCGTGGTCATCAGTTCTTCTATGTCGAATTCACATTTCGACTCTCGAGGTACCTCTATGTCGGCGTACACGCTCCACGGCTTGGCAGCCTCGGTGCACGTTAGAGTCTCGTATGTACGGCCAAAGTTGTCTATGAGCGCTCTGGGCGTCCTGGGTTTGGTCGTCTTGTAGCTCGAGGGCAAAAAGCCGTCTATAACTGGCTGTGCCTGCTGCGGGAAGGCTTCGACGTGCTGAGGAGAACACCTCGCGAACTTGGGGAATATGGGGGTTTGGTGATTCTCGACCAGGTGCCGTGTGTCCCTGATCAACTTGGTCAGCTCCTGAGAGTACGGCACTCTCGTATTGCATTTGATCACCAGGAACAGTACGACAGAGTCATACTTACAGCTCCTGATCTTTGGGTCGTATTCTCGTTTTATGTGTACCACTAGGCGATCTTTCCCCTGGATCTGAGGTTCCTCGTCGTGGATACCTATCACTCCAACGTTCCTGAGCCTATGCTGTTCCAGAGCCCTATTGAGTACCGCTACGGTGTCTTCATAGTGCGTGAAGGTGAACTCTCCCGTGTTTACCCCGAGCCACTCCAGCACGCCTTTCACATCGCTGTAATGCAAGGTCTTAACGTGATACAGATTGTACCGTTCTACCAAGTCCAGCAACCTTTCTGAGCAGCTCCTGGTTTGTGTCCTCCCATCTGCCATTTCTGTCACACGTCAAGGTGTTTTACAACATATCATAGTTCTCTGTAACACATTTGGGGTAGTAAATAGGAGATGAACGGTTCGGGTCGTAGAGAGATCTTGTTCTCTGAACACGCCTCCGTGTCGCTATTCGAATGCCTGATAGTGGCGGGGGCGCCAGCTACTGGGCTGCTGCAATATACAGCATTCAAAGACGGAGACACTCTACAGATGACCTTGCGGGTCTTGCGAGATATGTGGCAGAGAGCCGATACCTTGTACATTCCCAGAGCTGATCTGGAATCACTCCACCGCATGGACTGCAGTAGCACGGCGTGTCACGAAACTCCTATCCCGGATCAGATACTATCGGAGGCTCGCAAACTCTCCAGATACTACATATATCTGTTGTTTCGTTACTGCATTAGCTCAGCGGGCCCTAGGACATACAACCAGCAGGGCTTCATGACTAACCACCTGATCCGCGTGTCTCCGTGTGAATCCAAGAACAACTCAGCGCCCTTAGTGGATGTACCTCGGGGCTGGCTCGAGACTAAAGTGTCTACCACATACCCTTCTGCTCCACCTATCCCAGAAGGCAACTTCATTAGCAGGATCCCCCATTATATTCCCCAACAGCCGCCTCATCAACCGCCTCATCAACCGCCTCATCAACCGCCTCATCAACCGCCTCAGCAGCAGCTTCAGCTGCTTCCTCAACCTCTAGACAATCATAGGTATCCACCGCTTCAGCAGCATGCCGTTCAGCATCATGACCTTCAGCAGCAGCAGCAGCAGCAGCAGCAGCCCCCACAGTCCGTTCAAGAGTATACTCAAGAGATGGACTACACCAAGCAGAAGGATCAACGGCTACAGTTGCAACTCAACAAAAACCAATTGTATCCAGACCTGACAGAGCACCGATATAGAGACCCGTCACACGCCAAACCTTTCAACGGCCCGGATCGTAAGCCAAGAAGAAAGAAGAGTGTGTTTAGCAAAGGGTGTTACGATTCAAACGTGGAGAGTGAGGATGAATATTGATTGACCATATTCGTATTGAATATTACATTTCTGTTTGTCACAATGGACTATGTAGACCTTAACCAATGTCATAGCACGCAATAGACAACACCTCTCTCTGTGTTAGCATGTTGTGATAACCGGCCCATGGTTGGACAATATTGTTTTCTTTATAACCACTAACAGTGGTGCTGTGCACATCAGCCAGGCTAATCACCACAGATGGCAACAGCAGCAGCAGCAGTAGTAGCATCATCAACGGAGCCAGAATCGATGGACTGGGTAAAGGTTGGCCGGAATGAGCTCGCAAACGTGGAGAGACAGCTCTCAGAGGCACACGTCGAGGCTCACGAGTGGATCCCGCTTGCAATCCAGCGCAGTAGAGACAAAGTGTGTTGCGTGTGCTTGGATGTGGTGTTCAACAAGGACAATCCTAGGGAGCGTCGATTCGGCATTCTGCCCAACTGTAGCCACTGTTACTGTCTGGAGTGCATCCGCACATGGAGGAGTGTGAAATGTCTCGATGTCAAACACCTTAAACTCTGCCCAGCGTGTCGGACCAGATCGCAATTTTACATCCCGAGTGACTACTGGGTCGAAGATAAAGAGGAGAAGCAGAAACTGATCCAGAGATACAAGGACTACATGGCGAGTAAACCGTGCCGATACTTCGATGAAGGCCGTGGAAATTGCCGATTCGGCTCAAATTGCTTCTACCAACACCACAGTAGGCTTGGGGCCCATCCTCAGACTAGGCAGACCTACATGATGCAGATGTGGGGCTGTGATATCCCCAGGCCGCCGACATCAGAGCCGGAAGAGGAGTACGTGTATCCCGTTGGCCTGTCCGAGATGTTGCTTAGGTTGCTGGCCGATGATTGTTGACACATTCAGAAGACTACGGAACTGGGGCTGAAGTTCTATAGCTCCACAAACGGACTGTCTTTCTCTGTGATAGGCAGTTATTGTGTCATCTTGTGTAAATGTATACGTGCACTGTATTTTATAATATAAAAGTATGACTCTGTTTAGCAAGTGGAGATTCAGTATATCAGAGCCTATTATGTATTGCCGTGTGGAGTAGAAACATTGACAAATAAACTGAGACAAATAAACTGTTGTCATTTTTTTATTTCCACATATTGTCACATTACAAGGAACGGTTCACACATACACCTGATTGCGGAAAGGTTTAGCTCTGGACCCAGGGTAGCCGCCTAGGCGTGAATGCACTCGATGAGGGTTAGCTCGATGAGGGTTAGCTCGATGAGGGTTAGCTCGATGAGGGTTAGCTCGATGGCTGCCGTGTCCGGCATTGAACCTCTTGGTGCCACGACACTCAGGGTCCTCGTTACTCGTCCTGTGCACCGGTCTCCATCGGAATCCCCTCTCTCGCCTCCAGTTGTTGACTCTCCACGGGACTCCCAGCCGGTCCCTTGCGGAGACAGATCGCTCGCACTTGGCGACAGTGGAAGCCAAGTCTGTGTCGCGGGGTGAAGGGTTGAAGACGGTTCTCCTGACGCCGAGTCGATCCTTCACTGAGAGTCTCTTCATGTTCGAAGTAAGGCTGCCGAGATCTTTGACTCTGCCTAGATCTGTGGCTGTGCTTTTCCATGGAGTAGATGTAACAGAGTCTGTCCGATCTACCAACAGTTTCTGCATCAGCACCTTTCGTATAGTATCGCACAGGTTCCTATGGTGCTTAGCGAAAGGTTCTCCGTATTCAGCTATCACCTGTTTGTTCGGGATGGCTAGAAACTGATCGAATGTAACATTCTTCAGTTTGTCACTCAGGTGACATTGACCCCATCTCTTGAGGTACACGTGTACAGCCATGACTTGCAACTGTGGGTAGTCTACACAATCGAGAAGTATAAATTGTAAGTAACAGCATCCCTGGGACAACTAGACTTCTAATCCCACTTTGACTCTCACCACTCTGGGATTCATCAGTCACGTGAGGACAACCCAGGCGTTTGCGGGCTATTCGGGTCCTTTCCGATATTTCGATCTCCTGTAGACTTCACATTGGTCTGATGATTCAGCTGTAGCCGCCTGCTCTGCCATGGTTTGACGATTCAGCAATGGTCAGCTCTTTGAGCTCCAATACACCTAACATCGGTAAGGCGAGTCAGCCGCGGTCGGGTGATATGCCATTGGGGGATACCTTGCTGCCATCTGGTAGTCCTTGGTTCAAGCAAACTGTATATATATATATAACATGATCACATACAATATTTACACTTGCACATTTCCAGCTAGTGGAAAGCTCATAGCAGACACACAGAATGGAACTGACTCAGAAGTTCAAAATGTCCAATTACCTAATGAGAAATAAAGAGGTCTTTGATAAGCTGGTGGCAGCTATACAAGACTACAAAGGTCTTGCGCTAGTTGGTGAACTGACAGAGAGAGTTGGCGCTATGGTTAGGAAGCAGGGGTCTGCTATGCGTCATGTGAAACACCCTGAGAAACTGATCGACATAATGTCCTCCTACCTGACCAGTGATGTCGCGTGGTATGTTCTGGTCCACACACTCGAAAGGCACAACCCTGACTTCAAAGTGACTGATCTCGAGGCTCACGGCCTCGAGAACCTAGCGAAGTATGATATGCTTTGGAACGCCGACATAAAGACATCCTTGCAAGACACACTGTGGAACCTCAGTAAGGTAGCTGCGAAACGAGTGAAAGTGTTGCTGTCATGGGAAATCGTCAAGGGTTACCATAGAATTCCCTACGGACGTATTGAGAGGTTAGACATGGTCGACCTAGCAAACATGATTGTCTCTCATTACTTTAAACACGCATTGTTTGTGATGAGTCTGATCTTCACGCAACTGGAGCTAAATGACCTGGTGGTGGACCTCACTTCAGCGGCAGATAGCTCAACCCCAAAGTGAGCCGGTGTGGCTACACTGATTTGATGGAGCTGCAACGACACCACACTCTACATGCTTGAACAAGGACAGTGAAGGATATTTGCTTCCAATGTAATGACAATGTATTCGACACATGGTTTCCTGTGTACAATAAAAAGGAATTAATTCGTTATGTACTAATAGTGTGTGGTGACTGTTCATTGGTAAAGTGTATGTAAAAGAAACAAACTGTCAGTGCAGGTTTGGGATCGTAAGCTAGACAACGGCGCTTACTCTCAACTCTCGACAATGGTTGCCTACTACGACTACTACAGTACTTCTTGGTGGAGTACCAACAAGGACGGTTGGCTAAAGATCAGCTTGATAGGGGCCCCATTGCTAATTGTTTTTGGCTTGGTGTTGATCACCACCTACAGGACCTGTAGCAGACGGTCCCTGTCCCGTATTTATAAACCATGTTCGAGTCTACATTCACCTTCGTACCACCCTGTGTACGTTCCAACGACCTGTTCCTTTGACGATACGAGGTATGATGATGTGACCAACCAGCAGGACGAACATGTCATTTACGCAACAGATGCGTCGGTGATCGGAGCTGTGGAAAGGGGTAACGTTATCGTACCTTTGTACATATAAAAGTAACATATAAAATAAAGCAACAACTGTTGTCTAGTGCTGGTTGTCTCACTCCCACCCACTCTGTGTCTCAACAGAACCTGAAAAGATTGTGTGACACCGGGACCCGTGGGTAGGACGACAGAGTTCAGCTTAGCCCCTTCTACAACCTGAGACTTTTGTTCTTCTTCTTCTTCTTCTCTCAACAACACAAATGTCAGCTTTACATATGATACACCGTATAACCAACTTTGTATTCATCATGTCCTTGCTGTGTTGTGCGTGAGACAATAAATATAACTATACATAAAGCATGTGGATGTTTATTAGCAGATGATGCATTGATTAACCACAAATGAACATCATACAAGTATTCCATTGTCAAAGGCAGTCTACCATTGGTCTGAAAGGTCTGATATTTAAGCCGAGGTTGGTCCATCCAAGCTCATATATTCAACCAAGGGTACCTCTACTAGACCATTCCTCCATCCATGTGTTATATATATATGAACAAGAAGTAACCCTTTACCACATATACATTCACAGCAACACAGTAACTCACAACCTCGGTCTGTATAATGTATTCCAAGGTATTGGAGAGTTACAAGCACGACATAGCAGAGAGGCATCGGGGCTTCAGAGGTTTTTTGGATGAGGTGCTCACAAAAGACCCTGAAGGTGAAAATCTACTCAGGTCTTATCACAGTAAGACCAATCCGGTTAGGATGATGCACAAGGTCATCGAACACTGCCTCAAGACCGAGGAACGGTCGAGGGGATTTCTCAAGGTTTTAAGTGAGAGAGAGCCTTACCTATATCATGACCTGAAAACATACGGACCAAGGGGAAAGTTCGGTGAGTACGAACGACTGTAGAGTGAAATCAAGGACTGGAATGGATGGATGACTCATGACTCGCTCTTAAACTAAAGTACTTTTTGTGTGTCTGTTTCAGTCAGGAAAGATGCTCCCGCAGTGGAATTTACAGACATGGTGTGCGCCGCACTCGGTGATAAGGTCAGCGATTTACTGTGGATGCCTCTGCTACCCTGTTACAACCGGGGAATAACGTGTATCATGGCCGCGATGGACGTAGTGCTGGCTCACGATCAACTGCTTCCCGAAGAATACGCCGAGTTCATGCTGCACGGAAATGATGAAGATGCTACTAAGATTGTGACACTTGAACAACTGTGCCGGGACCATACCATCCCTGAACCCACACGGCAGTTCATCTCCTTGGTAGTGTCTTCGTTTAACATGCATGTGTTTGATATTCCGAACATGACTATGAAAGATGTCTTTGTGTTTGCGTAGTACAACTGCATCCTTTACCAAACCAATCTGTGTATTCCAAACGAAATAAAAACGTTGAATTGAAAGATGGAAAGACCTGGTTCGTTTCCCGTACCTTATTACGACTGCGTCTCCTTTGTTCATGTCAAAGGCAGAGATGTGTTTGTAGATGTGCAATGAGCTTGTTGGCCACCACCACCACCACCATTGTCTGTTATCCTCACTAGTTGTAAAACTGGAATGGTTCACCTTGACAAGGACCCGTGATGTTCCATACCGGATTAAATCACAAGCTTTCTAACCCATCTAGTTTGGGGAATAAAACAAAGACGTCTTTCGAAAAGGTATCACATAGAAACACTCTCAGAGACAGTCTATTCAAGTTGATAAGAGTTTATTGTATACAACACACACTTCATACAGCCCCACATTCCCCTCACACCCGCTGCATTCTTAGACTGTCCATATAGAACACCACATACATCATTATCGCCCTCAAGGTCCCATTTCATTAGAGACGGAGACAAACAGCGTGTCGTCGGCACAGTCAAAGCCGACTACGCCGCTCTCGTCCACAGTGAGACCATACTTGGGTCCGGGTGTAGGCCTCTCCAGGTTCCACAATTCGCAGACATATTTCATGGTCTTAGCCATTAATCCGCAATTCAACTCCGTCCAGTACTTAGACCGGGTATTTGTTGGGATCTTTGTGAAATCAGCCAGCTTCATACCCATTTTGTAGTAGTCGCACTCGCGAGGAGACCCCGCTCCCCAAAGTAGACTCTTCAGCTCTTTGCACCACGAGGAAAAGGACTGGTAGTTGGTCACCACTCCTGTCAGCAATCTCTTAATCCCTAGCCCATAGGGAACGATGTTATAATCGGTCCCGCATAGAATCATGAAGAACAGCTTTTCCGTTCGATCCGTATCATCTCTGAGTACATCTCCTTTCACTCGCATGAAAACGTGTCGCCCTGCTCGGGTGAGCCTCAAAAAACGTCCGTAACTACCCCTAGGAACCATCCCCTTCATGTATGCGTTACTCAACCGCTTGAGGCAATTCATTACCTTTTTCTCTTCTTTTATCAGGACCGCCTTATAGTCTGCATCTTCGTCTCGGTACAGCTCGGGGACTTGGTCTCCCTCGAGACACGAGATCTTCCTCTTCTCGCCGGTAGACGGGGGGGTAGTCGAAGACTCAGATCTGGATAGCGGACTCTCGTCAGATGCGGGGCATAGCGTTTCAAAGATGTAACAGGCCCTCTTTGTGGCGACACAGCCGTTGTCTACAGCGAGAGCCAACACGTCCAATCTGTTCCGAGCGGTCGACTCGAAGAACCTATACAGAAAGGTGCAGTAGAGAGATCCCCTGATCCCGCCTAGGTACAGGTACATAGCTAGTTTTTCCTTAAAGTTGACCTTGCCGTGATCATCCAGAATGGCCTCCAACTCGTCGTGTTGCTTTCGAGGCGTCGGCAGCAGGTATTCGTCCTCAGCGGAGATGTCGCACAGCACGCGGAACCTCTCCTCGCTCGAAGCCAACTCCCTGAACGTGAGCTTTCGGGTGCTGTGTTGGGGAATGGCAAACAGCATCTCCCCGAAGGTTGACATGTGCATGTCTCGATCCTCGTTGTAGCTCTTGTTGTCTAGCCTCATGGTAAGGCCCTCGCGCCCGCAAGCCGTCAGCACTGCCACCACGTCCGAGTCTCCGGTGCACACGGTCACACTACCTTTCAGCACGTTGGCCAACTCCACGAGCAGCGTGTCGGCCTCTGTGGTCTTACACCGTAGACAAGCGTCCCGCAATACAGCCACGTGTGTAGTCTCAGGGTCTGCGAAGGTCGCCACAAAGACACCCTCCAGTCCCTGGGGTCTGTCTATAGAGCCTTCGGCCGGGTTCAGATCTTCAAAACGCTCGAGCATGGTTGTCAATGCGATGTCGTCCCGGCACTCCCCGTATTCCAGGTACTTCTGGTGGAAAGACACCAGGTTATCGACCGAGGTTCCCTCTAGGAGCTCGCCCTCAGAGGAGTCTCCCTTGGCTCCGGTCACTAGAAACAAGTGGTTTTTCATACCCATGTCGGCCAACAGCTTCATCATGGTGTATTCTATGGCGCACAGATTACGCTTACAGAACTCTATGTGAGATACAGGGGTTCGGTTGAGTCTGATCTCCCTCACGGATGGCTTCTGAGCAGCCGAGCCGTCCTTTACGAGCACTACACACAGGCTGTCTGCAATCTCCGAGATGTAGCCACGCGCCAGCGTTATGGCCATGTTCACTATGGACGCCTCGGAATCACCCTCGACGTAGTCACTTTCCTTGACTCTGTGAATTACCATGAGATGGTCTATCAGAGTCCAATCCTGTCGCTTGCAGGGTCTTTCTATCACATCGAAAGGCGCCAGGTGAGGGTTTGCGAGCATTGCGTGGATAGCCTTGTTTTTCAACCCCATGTCAGCTTCAAAACGGTATAGGATCGACTAACAGCCAAATGGAGTAAGAAGTCTATAGTCTGCGATAGACGGACAGTAGCCAAATGGACTAGGTGTATAGGCTGTTTACACGGACAGTCTAGCCTGGGGCAGCATGTTGCACCCTCTGATAAATGCCTTTAGGAGCCCCTGGTTGGACTAAACGCTCTACGTGTGGAGATGTTATTCCTGATTGGGTAAATGGGTTTCATTTTTTTTTTTGGGGGGGGGGGATGGCGGCGGCCTGGCCTAGGGAGAGTCCTTCTCAAGACCTAGACGAAGAGACGGTCTAGAATGGACACACCGTGTAAGTTCATTCCTCTTCACCGCGATATTCTCAATCGTGGTCCATTCCAGCACGAGAGCCATCGTCAGAAAGCCAGGGCATTGCCGCCTCTGCAGTCTTCCTGTTCTTCATTTTCTCCTGGTTGAAAAGTATGTTCCTATAACACAAGTCGTTAGGGTCTAACCATGAGACCGTTCTCCTTGCCGCCGAGGAGGCAAGCTGAGTCTCGACTCTCATGTTCACACACATAGGAGCTAGACAGTTAAGTACCTGGGTGCAGAAACAGTTCAGCCACGGGAACCTGGCGCGTATACTCTTGGAAATAGTAGGCCTTAGACAACTCCTTATGGTAACCTTGTTGGTCCCAGGCCTGATTATCACCAGGTACGCTGCGGACCGCTCTGCCATGGCCGGGTAAGTGAGCGAGAACATCACCCACGTAAGCCACAGCTGAGTGTTATATCGCCACAGGGTAGTCTGGTCGAGAATGTCGTTGTTCCTTGTCTTTAGCTCCAGCAGCGCTATGTTGCCATTCACAGTGTCGTGGGCAACAAGGTCCACCTCGGTGTAGGATCCCCACGTGTCAAGGATTCCCTTGCAGCCTCGCGTACAGCCGTTGTGGTACGTGTATGATCCGGGTTTACCGAACCTATCGGGCGTGGGCAACCCGGCAACCTTGAGGCCAGCGCAAATTGGAGTAAGGCGCAGGGCCTGAAGCTGCGTGAGAATGAGGCGAGACACTGGCCCCACGTCACGTATCTTCCTTTTCCCGTTGAACACGTCCTTGCACTGAGCGTCTACCGCAACGCCTATACAGGTGGACATACGGCTCCTGTCCCAGAGGCGTCTGCAGGCGTCTGGAGTCAGGGCTTTAGACCTCATCAGTTGCAGCAGCGCTTCCGTGAACTTGGAGCCCTTGGACTCGGAAACATTCAGGTTTCTTACATACTCAGCCACCCACTCGAGCGAGCTCTCCGGGTTGGCGTTCAGGTCTTTGACAACCCTGGTGAACAGATCCATGCTTATCATGTTGTGACCGGATAGCCGCTTCCTGCAGTACACCATGGAGTGTATGGGTTTGGTGATACCCTGAACCTTGTACCAACGGTGGTCGGCTGTAGACTTTGCACACCGCTCACAGCCTGAGCCTCGGAACTCGATCACAGGGTCTTGGAGCTTCATTGTATTAAATGTTCTAGGATTGTTAGGCTGCTATGATAACCTGACCCCCCCTTGAGTTACAAACGCAAAAAAAAAACAGAAAGAGGACCGTTCGGTTACTCCCAGCCTCGCAACGTGAGTACGTAAGGAAGGACAAATAGAAACGGGTAACCGAGGAGCCCGAGCGATCCCCTAGGCGAGATATGAATCGCAAGAAACCAAGCCTGGGAGGCTTCGAGTCCTTGATATCCAAGAGCAAGGATCTGTTTAACAGCAGAATGTCAGCCGTCCCTAACGGCACCATCCTGAGCAAGGTCCGTTTCAGGGGCAAGCTGGGAGGTGCCATCGCAGTCATCACCTCTCTCATCGTGGGCTTTCTCACCATTCCCAACAACGTTCTTTACTTCATCGACAACAGGCACGGCACGAGGACCCCGGGCTGTCTGGACACAGCCTCCACCGGGTCGCCTCCTTCCGAAGGCAGACCCGAATACGAGTACGCCTACATCCACGCGGGGATAGCCCTCATCACTCTGGGGTGCCTGGCCATGGTGGTGAGCATAGTACTCAGCTACTTCGCAGCCAAGAGCAAAAGGAAACTGGACGACTCCGAGGCCCCCCACGGGGGTCCGGAGTCTACCAAGAGCACCAGGACCGTGCTTACGTGCCTCATCATGATGAACATTGAGCTGTTCATGGCTGTGATCGCGGGCTGCATGGAGCTGCTTTACCGACCTCTGATCAGCAACCAGCAGAGGTTGCATAACATGGAGTGCGCTATCGCCGTGTTCAATATCATAATCTACCTCATGTACGTGGTGACCATGGTGCTGACTTCTACCATCCTAAAGGGGAAGCATGAAAGGATCCCGGTTGATTGTCAGAGAGACATCCCCGAGGTGGTGACCATACCCCCCTCAGCTCGAGACTACATTAGCAGAAACATCAACCCTTACAGTTCGCAATCCGGCTTCATGTAAGGAACTCCATCCTCTATGTCATCTCCACCTCTGTTTGAGCTAAGAAACATTCGGGAGCGTAGAGCTCGACCGAACCCCAACCCTCACTCCCCTACAGGCTGACAGGCCCAGGGTATACCGCCGGACACCATGGGTAGTTCGGTATGGCTAGGCTATTGTAATATTTTCAAGGAACCCTGAGTGTGTTGGGTGTTTTATGGTACCCTGTGTCAAGAGCTGCATTGCCAACACACAAAGCTGTCTACAAGACCCATGTGGCTTCGGACGACATGCAAACAATGTTGAAGTATTCCCTCTCCGGATAGCCTCTATGTCCATTTACAATGAGTTGTAACCTAATACATGTTGTCTTTATTATTCTTTTTTATAGTCAGTTGTTTTACCTGAACAGTACACTTTGGACACAACAGGGAACAAGTGTCCAAATATCAGAGTACATCCTCCTGTGTGTGTTTCCTCACCGATCACAGCTATATAGATGTATATGTGGTGTATCAACATTTGCTATGTATGTGAATAAAAGACAAGGAACAGATTGTCTCAGACTCTGGTTTATCTTTTATTGACACAGGTTCAAGAGTGTAAAAGAAAAAGACTATCAATAGGAACATAGAAAACCTCTACAGGTTTAAGGTTAATGTGAAACCGTACAGTTGACAGGTACATATAAGGGAGGGACGCGCTTCACTCACTTCACTTCACCTCACCTCTCTACAACAAGCAGAGAAGCGTCGTGTATATGACAGTGGTAGACTCTCCCAGACATTTATTCACCAGAGGCTTAAAGGTGCAGTGGCGAGCGAATTATATATTTACATGCAAGTGGCACACATTAACACATCTCACACTCCCTAACTGTATACACACCCACACACGCACACTTATCCCATAGAGGCCAGAGTATATAATCAGCCTGGCCTAGAAACGAGTCAAAGGGTTTTCAAAACGGCATACATGATGTCTCACGAGTCCAATATCGCTACACGCAGACCAGTTACGGTGAGATTGTACTCTGGGCAGAAGGAGCACGACAATCACCAGCTATCGACTGAGACGGTCCAAACCTCCACCGCATCCCAAGGCGATGCCCTGTGCCACATGCTAAACGAGTGTTCGATGAAAGCCACTCGTCCGCGACGCAGACGCCGTGGCAGACGTAGTAGACGTGACGGGGTCCGGGGCCAGGATCAAGTGGAGACGATTGTGAATGAGAAAAACATCAAGAAAAAACAACGCCACAGTGTACATTTCAGCAACCCCATAGCCCAGGTACAGTTCGTATCCATGTCGGAAGACTCCAGGGAGGCACGCTCGTCATATTGGACCCGGCTCGCAGCCAATACCGAAAGGTTCCGATGGAGGATCATTCGGTTAGACCCCTCAATATCTAGATGTCTAGACGAGTTTCACCGGGACCGCATGAGGAACTATATACGGATTAAGCTCGAGAACGAGTGTCCCTGAGCGCTCCTCCTCCTCCTCCTCCTCCTATATCGGCACAGCACACTCGGGCCCAGTCGGTCACTCTGACAACAACTCGCTCCTCACTCTCGTCCGTCAAACCCACCTCGGATAACCGAAGCAGACCTCCTATACTATCCTCCCTGGCGACTCGCAATCTACACCAGGATCACCCACAGAATCGACTAACACAATGGCCGCCTTGTGGTACAACTGCCTCCTGTTGAAGAACAGGACCCTGACAGATCACGAGAAGGAAACTCTGGCCCGTGTCAACGTGAAATCCGTCAGCCTCGACGGAGTCGATGTAACGATTGGACCCAAGGACATTTCCTTCACAAGACCCATTTACCTAGAGTTGACGCACTACCACCATCTCGACTCTCTGTTAGCCATGCTCGCGTGCTACGTCGACCCCTCAGTGAAAAGCTTGTCGGACTATCCCGCGAGACAAGTGCAATTTGCAGCACCCCAGCGAGTCGTCGTCCACGCATCAGAAGCCTAAAAGTAAAGAAGATGACAGGGGCAACAGCCATCTTCGGAAACAACCAACCCCACGAGATTGTCTGGACCCTGGACCTGGATCTAGCAATAGCCGAGCCGCATCTCTAATCCCAAACCCCTCTCCACCCCACTCCACTGCCCCTTACAGAATGTATTATGGCAATGAAACAGAATAAAAACTAACAACTGAGATGTATTATGGCAATGAAACAGAATAAAAACTAACAACTGAGAAAGGCCATTGAACCCGTCTGTGTCTCTCATTTCATTGACTATGTTTAGCTACCCCTTAGGTCTGTCTCGCTGTCATTACTATCGTATCCCAAATAGCATAGCCATTATACACTGTGGCAGATCATTGCGGCCACCATTACCTAGGCCAGAATAGCTCAGGACACTAAAGGAACGCTAGGGGGAGATGATGAGAATGCACACAAACAAGCACACAGAGGTAAAATGTGCTCACGATGAGCGCGAGGCTCAAAGAAGCCTAATCTAGCTTGCATTCAACTGTTCTTTCACGGACAACCTCTTACAGACAACTTGTTCCAAAATCACAGGACACCGGCCGGGGAAGCAGCCTGGGCCTTTATCCGTGTCAAGTTGGTTTGTTTTTGGTGCACCTATTACCTTGTGGGCCCACTAGATGTCTGTATAGGACAGCTGTGGAGAGGAGCAGGAGAGGGTGTAGATAACCCTCCCGTTGCCCTGTCTGGGTCAGGATGACCCTGCCATGTTAGAGTGTCAACCCTGGGCTAACACACATGGCTGCTAACTTGTTAGAGAGAGTGGTAGTCACTGGAGCCGTTTAGTAGGCTTGTTGTCTTACATGTATGTATGTATGTATGTATGGCAAATAATAAAGTAAGTGTCAAAAGCGAACGTGTAAGGTTGTTGTTGTTGTTATAAAAAGGTAAAACCAAAGAGAAACTCACTCTGGGTGTAGAGAGAGAGAGAGAGAGAGAGAGAGAGAGAGAGAGAGAGAGAAACCACTCGACTTTTCTTTATTTCTTTATTGTAGAACAAGGTACATGGTGTGACATAAATGCGACAGAGTTGGCTGAAAACAACATAAGTGTAGTTGAAAGTAGACACAATGTCCATGGGTTTGCGGAGCCGGGTCCCCCCCCCCCCCCACACCCCCATCACGATGCCCATCTTCCTATTAGGCCATGGGCGGCGCGGCGGCTGGGTGGTAATTGTCACCGAAGGAAGGACACCTAGAAAGACAAGTGTGTCGTCTGTGTTGTTTGACGCTGAAGCCAGTAGTGTAGAGGGAGGATAGGAAACGCTACATCTGCTGCTGAGTATCCTTGATAAAGTACGGGCTGTCGTCGTCGTCGTCGTCGTCGTCGTCGTCGTGGTGGCGGTGGTCCTTTTTCTTCTTCTTCTTCTTCTTCTTCTCCTCCTCCTCCTCAGGCCCCCAAGAGAACAGGGAGCACTCGCCAACCCGGTGGTGGCAGACGTCTAGCATCTGACCGTTCTCGTCCAAAGACACATTGACCAAGTCTCTGCACGGTATCAAAGGGGATTTGTTGTTGTTGTTGTTGTTCCTGTCAGAGTTGCCTGCTGCTGCTGCTGCTGCTGCGCGTCGTCGTCGTCGTCGTAGTAGAGGATTGACAAAGTCTCTGCGCGGTAGTATCAAGGGGGATTTGTTGTTGGTGTCCGAGTTGCCTGCTGCTGCTGCGCGTCGTCGTAGTGGTAGAGGAGCAACAGCAGCAGCGGCAGCAGCAGCAGCAGCAGCAGCAGCAGCAGCAGCATTGGTACTGCGAGGCACGGGAGGCTCCTCATCGTCGACAACACCAACAAAGGACTCTGCGTCGTCGTCGTCGTCGTCGTCGTCGTCGTCGTTGCCAGGCACACGCGTTGAACTTTTGGGCCTCAGCAGCAGCAGGGAAAGACTATTTCGCTCAGGCTCATCGATGTCTGAGGCGCCCGGCGTGGCAGGTGGCTTGAAGTCATCGTCATCACCATCACCATCATCGAGGAGGAGCATGGAGAAGGCGCTGGCACACAGAGCCTCGATCCTGTCGAGCAGTTGTGCGTACCGCCCGACAAAGACATCCCCTAGGGCCTCGTACCTGTCCAAAGGCATGCGGATGAAACGGGTGAAGCTCATCTGCTGGGGTTCGTCAACAAAGAAGCCGGCACACTGGGACATTCCCATGACCCTGAGGCACTTGACAAGCAGCGGATCGAGCTGCCGACTACTCTGTTCCCTGGGGCACTGCCTCTTTCGCCTCTCTAGCAGCCGCTGCTGCTGCTGCTGCTGCTGCTGCTGCTGCTGCTGCTGCTGCTGCTGCTGCTGCTGCTGCTGCTGCTGCTGCTGCTGCTGCTGCTGCTGCTGCTGCTGCTGCTGCTGCTGCCGCCGCTGCTGCTGAAGGACGTTAGACAGAGAATACATGTTGTTGGTGTTGTTGTATTATTGTGTGATAGATATACACAGGTCCAGTCCAGGGAGTCTGCAGTGTATTGTTATATAATAGTATTATTATCTTTCTTTTCTTTGGTTTTGTTTAGTTTTCTTTGCAAAAAAAAAAGGTTCTCCTCCTATTTCTACTGAGAATAATTTTACTTTGACTGTGAACACTGGGCCCCACCCCCGTATCCCTTTAGTCAAGCATAACCCGTTGTCCTCCCGGCTGTGGTGGTGGTGGTGGTGGTGGTGGTGGCGGTGCGGGTTGTGGAGCTGCCAACCCAGCCGGGGCCCTGTCCTCTGAGGGTCATAAGGACCCAGGTCAGGGTCAAACCGACCCAGGGCAGGCAGGCAGGCAATGTGTTAGCTAGCTAGAGAGAGTGGTGGCGGCCAACCCAGCCGGGGGCCCTGTCCTCTGAGGAGGGTCAGAACGACCCAGGTCAGGGTCAAAACGACCCAGGGCAGGCAGGCAATGTGTTAGCTAGCTAGAGAGAGTGGTGGCGGCCAACCCAGCCGGGGGCCCCTGTCCTCTGAGGAGGGTCAGAACGGCCCAGGTCAGGGTCAAAACGACCCAGGGCAGGCAGGCAGGGAAACAACAAGATACTACTAATAAAATATTGCAGCAGCAGCAGCAGCAGCCGCAGAGGCCTGAGGCGGCGGCGGCGGCGGCAGGACACCGCAACATCGAGACACGTCCCGACGTGGTGAGAGGTCTTTGGAGGGGGGGTTCCCCAAGCCTAGGTTAGGTGCCTAATAAGCCATGAGTGTTCCTCGTCGTAGTTTCACCGCCAAACAGGTCATAGAACAGATATTTTCCCAAGAAGAGTTTGACTGCGACGAAGAGGAGGAAGCTGAGGAGGCGTCAGAAGAAGAAGATTGTGAGGAATACAACCCGGCAGACGACGACGACGACGACGACGACGACGACGACGACACTGCCCAAGGGTTAGAAGAAGGAGAACGAGGAGCCTTAGAAGAACGAGACGAAGAAGCAGAAGCAGAGCGAGACGAAGAAGCAGAAGCAGAGCGAGACGAAGAAGCAGAAGCAGAGCGAGACGAAGAAGCAGAAGCAGAGCGAGGAGACCGCAGCCTCCGCCGCCGCCGACGACAACACCAACAACACCAACACCAACAACAACAACATGACATCCCTCGAGTGGAAAGAGAGACTTTCGTGTCGAGAAACGGCCAAATCGAATGGTCCTCGGTGCCCTGCTGCGACTACGACGACGACTACGACGACGACGACTACGACGGCAATCGGGGCGGCGGGGCTTCACAATATAATAATAGGCCGCCGCCGCAGATGAGGCCGGGGCCTACGGAGCACGCCCTTGGCCAGGCCAGCGACATCCTCTCGACGTTCCGCCTGTTTGTCACACCCGAGATAGAAGACATCATCCTAGACATGACCAATCTGGAGGGCTTTCGAAAATACGGCGGAGACGGCGGCGGCGACGGCGGCTGCTGGAAGGGGATGGACGCCACCGACCTGCGCGCCTACATAGGGCTGCTCATCCTAGCCGGAGTGTACAGGTCCCGAGGCGAGGCCGCCGCTTCTCTGTGGGACGCCGAGAGCGGGAGGACCATTTTCCGCGCTACCATGCCTCTCAAAGTCTTTCACGCTTACTCGAGACTCCTTCGATTCGACGACCGTCGGACCAGGCCCGCCAGGCGAGCCTCGGACAAACTGGCCGCCGTCAGAGAGGTCTGGGACAAGTGGGTCGAGCGGCTGCCGCTCCTCTACAACCCCGGGCCCGACGTGACGGTGGACGAGCAACTGGTCCCCTTCAGAGGGCGCTGTCCTTTCCGTCAGTACATTCCCAGCAAGCCGGCCAAATACGGCATCAAGTCCTGGGTGGCCTGCGACTCCAAATCCAGCTACGCCTGGAAGATGCAAGTCTACACCGGCAAGCCCGCCGCCGCCGCCGGAGGCCCCGAGAAGAACCAGGGGATGCGAGTCGTGCTCGAGTTGACGCAGGGACTCGGCAGGGGTCACACCGTCACCTGCGACAATTTCTTCACCTCCTACGAACTCGCGCGCCAGCTCCTGCTGAGGAGGGACGTCACCCTGGTCGGCACCGTCAGAAAGAACAAGCCCGAGCTACCGCCCGCGCTGCTCGTCGCCTCCAAGGACAGCGAGAAGAGGAGCCTCTTCTCCTCCAAGTTCGCCTTCACGCCCACCACAGCTCTAGTGTCGTACGTCCCAAAGAAGAACAAGAACGTGTTACTCCTCAGCACTCTGCACGCCGCCCGGGCTCACGTTAGCCGGCGCCACGACAAGAAGCCCGCCATCATCCTAGACTACAACAGCAACAAAGGAGGGGTCGACAACCTAGATAAGGTCATTGGAACCTACAGCTGCAGGAGGATGACCGCCCGATGGCCCCTGGTCGTCTTCCACAACATCCTCGACGTTTCCTCCTACAACGCCTTTGTCATATGGAGAGAAATCAACCCCACTTGGATGCCCGGTAAGCGCAACAAGAGGAGGGTGTTCCTCGAGCAGCTGGGGAAGGCGCTCGTCACTCCCTTCATCCAAAGAAGGGCCCGACTCCCTCGCACCGAAGCCTCCGCGGCACTCGTCAAAGCCCTTCAACAAAGCACGTCACTTCGTCCACCCCCTCAGGAGCCGTCCGCCCCAGCAGCAGCCCCAGCCCCAGCCACAGCCACCGCTCATCTGCAAGCAAGTAAGAGGAAGAGGTGTCAGGTCTGCCCGACGAAGAAGGACTGTAAAACACACACTACGTGCTCCAGGTGTAACAAATACATCTGCAAAGGCTGTTCACACGCCTACTGTCCCTCCTGTTCCAATTCGGCCTTTAGTCAGAATAGCGGGACACTTGGACCCGGAGGCCACGGCGTGTACGCTGACAGCCACAGCCAGAGCCAGACTAGCGGGACACTTCGACCCGGAGGCCACGGCGTGTACGCTGACAGCCACAGCCAGAGCCAGACTAGCGGGACACTTCGACCCGGAGGCCACGGCGTGTACGCTGACAGCCACAGCCAGAGCCAGACTAGCGGGACACTTCGACCCGGAGGCCACGGCGTGTACGCTGACAGCCACAGCCAGAGCCAGACTAGCGGGACACTTCGACCCGGAGGCCACGGCGTGTGCACAGAATACCAGGACAACGGGAGGGTTAAAAAACGCACACTACCGGTCAAAAGTTTTAGAACACCTACTCATTCAAGGGTTTTTCTTTATTTGTACTATTTTCTACATTGTATAATAATAGTCAAAACTATGAAATAACACATATGGAATCATGTAGTAACCAAAAAAGTGTTAAACAAATCAAAATATATTTTATATTTGACATTCTTCAAATTGCCACCCTTTGCCTTGATGACAGCTTTAGTCCCACTAAGCCCAAACCAGATGGGATGGTGTATTGCTGCAGAATGCTGTGGTATCCATGCTGGTTAAGTGTGCCTTGAATTCTAAATAAATCACAGATAGTGTCACCAGCAAAGCACCCCCACACCTTAACACCTCCTCCATGCTTTATGGTGGGAAATACACATGCAGAGATCATAAGTTCACCCACACCACATCTGTATACCCCCCTACCTGGTTACAACACAACTGATTGGCTCAAACGCATTAAGAAGGAAAGAAATTCCATAAATTAACTTTTAAGAAGGAACTCCTGTTAATTGAAATTGATTCCAGGTGAATACCTCATGAAGCTGGTTGAGAGAATGTCAAGAGTGTGCAAAGCTGTCATCAAGGCAAAGGGTGGCTATATCTTTTGATTTGTTTAACACTTTTTTGGTTTCTACATGATTCCATATGTGTTATTTCATAGTTTTGATATCTTCACTATTATTCTACAATGTAGAAAATATTAAAATATTGAAAAACTCTTGAATGAGTAGGTGTTCTAAAATGTTTGACCGGTAGCGTAGGCTAAGTGCGCCTTTAAAAAATAAAAATATTTATTGATGTAGTTCTGTCCTTGAGCTGTTCTTGTCCATTAATGTTCTGTATTATGTAATGTTTCATGTATTGTGTGGACCCCAGGAAGAGTAGCTGCTGTTGTGGCAACTGCTAATGGGGATCCTAATAAAATACCAAATACCAGAAAATGTAATTGCATAATCCAGTGTGTTCTGGTAGTCTTTAATAGCTAATTCTTGTAATTGATCATGTATATGTTTTTGCTGTTTATTCTTTGCTATAGATCCAAAAAGATAGGGGAAGTGGTTTATCCATTCATCTCAATTTTGAATAGATAACTATTTGTGTTGTTGTTTGTTAAGTATGTTCCAAATTTCCCAGAAGTGGTTCAAATCTATGGATTCTTCAGTTACATTGAGCTGATTTCTGACGTGCTGTTCCTTTTTCCATAGTGTATTTCTGTCTTGTTTTAGTGATTCACCATAGTGAAGGCTCAGGCTTCTGGGTCTCTATGTTTTTGGTTGGATAGGTTTCTGAATTTCTTTCTTAGGTTATTGCATTCTTCATTAAATCATTTGTCATTGTTGGTAACTTTCTTAAGTTGTCTTCTTGACATTTTTAGATTTGATAGGGAAGCTGAAAGGTCAAATATACTGTTTAGGTTTTCAACTGCCAAGTTTACACACTATTACAGTGAAACGTGTTGTCCATTAAGTTATCTAAAAGGTTGCCTAATTGTTTCTTGGTAGGTTACTACACTACTTTCCATCCATCTATACTTAATATTATCTAGTTCCTTTGGCTTTGATGCCTCATGATTGATTATTGCTCTGTTCAAGTAGACTGTGATTTTGCTGTGATCTGATAGGGGTGTCTGTGAACGCTCTGAGATACTCTGGGTTGAGGTCAGTGATGAAGTAATCTATAGTACTACTGCCAAGGGATGAGCTGTAGGTGTACCTACCGTAAGACTCCCCTCGATGCCTAACATTTACTATGTACGGCCAGCGTGCGACAGAGCTGCAGGAGTTGTGACCTGTTTTTATTGATTGTTTTGTCATAGTTGTGTTTAGGGGGGCATATTTGGGAAGGAATGCTGTCAACTCCAAGTACAGCGGGTGAAATAAGTATTGAACACGTCACCATTTTTCTCAATAAATATATTTCCAAAGGTGCTATTGACATGAAATTTTCACCAGATGTTGGTAACAACCCAAGTAATCCTTACATACAAAGAAACCAAAACAAATAAGTTCAGAAATTAAGTTATGTGTAATAATGTGAAATGACACATGGAAAAAGTATTGAACACACTTACTGATATTTATTTAATACTTTGTGCCTCTGTTGGTAATGACAGCTTCAAGACGCCTCCTGTGTGGAGAAACTAGTCGCATGCATTGCTCTGGTGTGATTTTGGCCCATTCTTCCACACAAACAGTCTTCAAATCTTGAAGGTTCCGTGGGCCTCTTCTATGAATCTTGATCTTCAGTTCTTTCCATAGAATTTCAATGGGATTTAAGTCAGGTGATTGGCTGGGCCATTCTAGCAGCTTTATTTTCTTTCTTTGAAACCAATTGAGAGTTTCCTTGGCTGTGTGTTTGGGATCATTGTCTTGCTGAAATGTCCACCCTCCCACCTCCAAACTTGTGTTTTTAGGGTGATGTTCAGTGCCATTTCTCCTCCAAACATGGTGTGTATCCAAACAGTTCAATTTTGCTCTCATCTGACCACACTATATTCTCCCAGTATTTCACTGGCTTTTCCAAATGTTGTGCAGCAAACTTTAAATGAGCTTCAACATGCTTTTTTTCCCCAGCAATGGAGTCTTGCGTGGTGAGCGTGCATACAGGCCATGGCGGTGGAGTGCATTACTTACTGTTTTCTTTGAGACAACAGTACCTGCTAATTGCAGGTCTTTTTGAAGCTCTCCACAAGTGGTCCTTGGCTCTTGGACAACTCTTCTGATTATTCTTTTCACTCCTCTGTCAGAAATCTTGCGAGGAGCAACTGGTCGAGGCAAATTTATGGTGAAATGATTGTCTTTCCACTTCCGTATTATGGCCCCAACAGTGCTCACTGGAACATTCAGAAGCTTAGAAATGCGCCTATAACCAATGCCATCATTATGTTTTGCAACAATTAGGTTGCGAAGGTCTTGAGACAGCTCTTTGCTTTTACCCATCATGAGATGTGTCTTGTGTGACACCTTGGCAATGAGACCTTTTTGTAGGCCATCAGTTGGGACTGAACCAGCTGATATTAATTTGCACTGACAGGGGGCTGGGTTGCTTTTTAATTACTGATAGTTTTCAACTGTTGTCTTGGCTTTCCATGCCTTTTTGCACCTCCCTTTCTTCATGTGTTCAATACTTTTTCCCTGTGTCATTTCACATTATTACACATAACTTAATTTCTGAACTTATTTGTTTTGGTTTCTTTGTATGTATGGATTACTTGGGTTGTTACCAACATCTGGTGAAAATGTCATGTCAATAGCACCTTTGGAAATATATTCACTGAGAAAAATGGTGACGTGTTCAATACTTATTTCACCCGCTGTAGGTATTTGTCCCCCTGTGTGCTGAGAGTGTCAGGTTCTTGTCCAGGTCTGGCATTTAGGTCCCCGCAGACTAGTACATGTCCCTCTAAACCATGCTTCTTGTAGGATGACAATGTCTGTATTTCCAATGTCCTGCTCTTTAGGCCAAAGGCAGATGACATCAGGCCTTGGATATTCCAGGATGAGATAGCATTTGTGTTCCATAGTGTCTAGTGTTGTTTTCGTGTGGTTTAGGTTTGGGCCATTACAGTAGTTGTGAGCATATTGAGCATCTGAAACATACCTCTTAGGTTGTAGGATGGGGCTTGTGTGGCTGTATTAGTGGGGTTTTGGCCTGTTGCTCTGCTCACGGCTTGGGCTGCGGGGGGGGGGGGGGGGTATTGGGTTTGTTTATTTGTTTGGGGGACGTCTCAGCTGGTGGGGGTCGGGGTGGGAATGTGGCTGGTGATGCTGTGGTCTGGGTGTAGGTCCTTTTAGCATGGGTTTTCTCTTTGCAGGTCCTTCAGGAGGGGGTCTCACAGGTCTGAGAGGGTGTCACGCTGGTCTGGGTGGTTTGTCTGTTGCTCTGCTGCTCCTGTGTGCTGGGGCTGAGGTTGAGGTTGAAGTCCTTCAGGGTCCAGGCATAAGTTGGGACTGCTGCCTTCTATAGGTGGACCTGGTCGTAAAGGCTGTTCAAGTACAGGGTGGAGTGGTGGGCCAGGTAGACATTAGGTTTTGAGGCACAGTCCCGGGAAATGCTTGCATTCACCTGCTGTATAGTGGCAGGGCGAAAGTATTTTCTTGGTAACAGGGTGAGATGCTTTGGGGAAAGTGGAATAAACTCCCTTGTGTACTGTGGCCATCCTTTCCTGCTGGGCCCTCAGGTCGTTTTTGCCTGTGTGAATTATGATGTGGCTGGAGGCCCCTAGTCTGTCCTCTGACAACAGCTCCAGGGCATGCCTAGTGTTAGGACACTTGAGTTTAGCCACTTTCTGTTTGGGAAAAAGTTTATTCTCTAGAATTTATTTCAATTTCAGTCAATGAGGAGCACAATCTCTGGATTTTGTGTGTCCTCGGTAGATATCTGTGAGTTGTCAGGAGGGCAAACGGGGGAGCTGACAAGGGGGCTGTTAGGAGGGGGTGGGGTCTGTTGGGTTGGTGGGTTCTGTGTTGTTTGTCCCATTGTCGTGTTTAGGTATGGTCCGGGTCTGAGGTGGGCTGTTCTGCTGGCTTCTCTGAGGGAGTGTCCTGGTCTCTGTCACAACTCAGCTTTCTCACCTCCTCCTTCAGTGCTGTTAGCTGGGCTGTGTTCCTCTCCCTCCTCCTTCGGTGCTGTTAGCTGGGCTGTGTTCCTCTCCCTCCTCCTTCGGTGCTGTTAGCTTGGCTGTGTTCCTCTCTCTCCTCCTTCGGTGCTGTTAGCTGGGCTGTGTTCCTCTCCCTCCTCCTTCGGTGCTGTTAGCTGGGCTGTGTTCCTCTCTCTCCTCCTTCAGTGCTGTTAGCTGGGCTGTGTTCCTCTCTCTCCTCCTTCAGTGCTGTTAGCTGGGCTGTGTTCCTCTCTCTCTCCTCCTTCAGTGCTGTTAGCTGGGCTGTTGTCCTCTCTCTCTCCTCCTTCAGTGCTGTTAGCTGGGCTGTGTTCCTCTCTTGCTTGAGTTCTCTCACTTCAGTCCGGAGTGCAGCCAGCTCTCTCAGACAGCCGTCTTTGTCCACCTTCGGCCCTCTGGGTGTTGTTGGGCGGGTGTTGTTGTGCTGGTCTGTTCTTTGGGTCTGTTCTGTCTGCATTGTGTGGACTATCTCTCTGAGCTCCACTAATGTATCTCTCTACAGCTCTGTGAATGTATCTCTCTCAACAATGGAGGAGCAGTGCAGTTGTGGGACCTGGGTCTGTTCAGTGCTGGGGGGGTGACTCTCCTCTTGGGGCTGCTCATCTGCAGGGCAATTTGAGGAGTAATCAGACTCACTCAGGATGGGGGAGTCTCTCTCTCTCTCTCTCTCTCTCTCTCTCTCTCTCTCTCTCTACCCACCCTCTGGAGCTGGAGGCAGAAGGGGAGAAGATTACAAAAGCCGCATTATGTAATTCATTATCCAGCCCAGTCAGGATTGGTTCATGGGGAGGGGAGTGGGTGGGTGGAGCTCAGCATGGCACATGGAGGAAAGTAAAGGGAAAGAAAAGGAAAGATGGAAGAAGGACTGGGATGACTGTGCTTGACTGACTGGGATGACTGTGCTTGACTGACTGGGATGGCTGTGCTTGCCTGACTGGGATGGCTGTGCTTGCCTGACTGCGATGCATCAGTAGTTTCCATTTCGCTCTCTCCTTGTTCCTCATCCTCCGCTCTTTGTCTCTCACACGTATTTTCCTCCCTCCCTCTAACCTCTCTGACATGCTCTCTGCCATGCTCTCTGCCTAACCTAACATACACAACCCTTATCCTTACACATCCACCTTCTCTGTGACACCACCACACGCATCCACACACGCACACACGCACACACCCACACACACAGCCTCTTTCAGACCTCAGGTGCTGTACAATCCTCTCCTTGGTGTATGATGTCAAGCTTGGTGAAAAAGCTCACATTCATTAAGTGATATTGGCAAGGTCAGGAAGCTGCAGAGACAGTATGGTGCAGGAGAGAGTCAGAGGGAGAGCGGAGGACAGAGGAGAAAGAGGGATAGAGGAAGGCAACTTCCCTGGACTAATGTCCACAGGATTCTGTGTTGTCATCTCCCTGATTCACCAACATGTTACATAACGGGACACTGTAGCGGGAGTGAGCTGTTTTTACATAACAACAATGGGATACAGTTATACAGATGAAATAACGCATACAGTGACCTTGTAGTGGGCAGTAAAATTTGACATGTGCATATACAGTATATATGATATTTTAAATAATTCCCATGAAACTCGTAATAAGACTAAGTAATTAGCCTATTGAACTGTTTATCTGACTCCATAACTATGATTTAGCAATATGCAAGAACACTATAGTTGACTTACAGTAATACACTCTTAGAAAAAATTTGCCCCAATCATAATGCTTTGTATTCAACAACATAAAATAAAATAAAAAATCACAAATAAAAAAATAAATAAAATATTCTCATTTAGTCTTAGTTGGACAATATATATTGTATTTTGCAATGGAATCATATTTCGTATTTTTATATATAATTATGTTCGCCTTCATAACGCATCTTATATAAAATAGGACATTTGTGGTTGCCTAGAGCGCATTTAACAAGACTACATATTTTTTTATTTGTATTGCATAGAGACATAGCCACTGACCAATAATCTGCATTAAGAAGAATGACCACTACGGAGGCACCAATAAGGTTGCACTCTCACCTGTGCAACAGTACAGGACAGATTTATGCGGGAAGTATCTAAGGGGAAAGGGGAGGGATTTATTGTTGTTTTGTTTTTGTGGGAGAGGTATTGGAGGACAACTGGAGGTCTACTTAGAGTTAGAATGGATAAGTATGTCAAAATGGAGGTAAGGACAGTGATAAGTATCTTAAAATGTAACCCATCATGGTAATCAGTAAATTTAGTATAGCTAGCTATAATTCCAATGTTTTGGCTGATAATAAGAAAAGAAGAGCAGTTTTTAGAGATGGTGGTGGGTGTGTGATGAGATGGTGGGTGTGTGACCACCGGTATATTCCTGCTTGTTGGCTACATCAGCTGGCCAGGAGAGTGGGTGGCCCGGAAGGGCAAAAGCCTAATTACACACACCTGAATATAATTGGAGGTTGGGTGGTGGCTGTTTATCCTGGCTTTGGCCAGATCTTCTTTTGTCTCTGGAGCAGCAAGAGCTGACATGCTGAGCCCTCCAACGCTGAGAGGGATATCGAACCCAATGGGACAAGAACCTACCGGACATTACTTGCTGAAGACCATCATCCAGGAATGACAAGCCTGTTGGATTTCTGTTTTCTTTAATCTAATACTGTTTGGTAGCAGAGAGGGACCGGAAGAACCGTCTAAAAAGGCTGAAAGAGGAGCTAGGGTTTTGGTTTGGTTTTATTGTTACCCAGCGCTGAGAAAGATCTTGGTCTAAGCTTGTCTTACTTCACACTCTTGTCACTTGACAATACGTTTTGTGATATCCTTCTCCCCAAAATAATGTTAAGCTATCTGCAACACAAAATAAATCTTGTGAAGGCCCAATTACATATGACAAACTATGGTTGGCACTTGATTATTTTCAGATGGGGAAAACCCCTGGTCTCAATTGCATTCTAATAGAGATATATCTCATTTTTTATGAACTACTGAAAGAGCCATTACAATCATGTTTTAATTACTCATATATAAATGTCAAACTGTCGGGCACACAAAAAAAAAGGGACTGATTGCTCTCCCACTAAAGCAGGAGCCAGGGGGGAAATACAAAGACACAGTCTTTTTACAGTTTTCTCAATTGTTTACACACTAAAACTGTCCCATGAGGCACAATGACAGTAACTGTAACTCCTTTAGCAGAACCATACACCAAATCTGCAATACTACTGACACATGTTATGTTTTACACTCAGATTGCAATTCTATAACAAACACAATTCTCTACCTTTGGCACAATTGATATTGCCAGTGAACGTTACTGTCACGATCGTGTGAAGAGACAGACCAGGGCGCAGCGTAGCGATAGTTCGACATTGTATTTATTAACAAATAAACGTATCCTATGTCCGAACTATACAAAACAAAAATGTAAGAACAAACGTGAACATCAACACACTTACTCAGACGGTGACTTCGAAACAAAAACAATGATCCACACACAGGTGGATTTGGAGGACAGCTAAATACTCTCCCCAATCAGAGACAACACTAGACAGCTGTCTCTGGTTGGGGATCATTAATCCTCCCTCACTGAAGTGAGGACTGGGTTGTGGCTCAATCCACTCCCCCTGATGGGAGTAGCGGCTTCACCACTACCCAGCCCTCACAGTACCCCCCCTCCAAGGTGCGGGCTCCCGACCGCGCTTGATCTCCCCCTCTCCCCTCAAGAAATGTTCACTAAACCAGGAGGGGAAATGGCGGGGTACTGAGGTGGTTGCTGGTGGGGGCTCCGGTTCCGGCCTCGGGCGTGACGCAGGCAGTGACAGCTGCTCTCCTCCTACCTCCCTGTTGCACACCCGGTCCGGTCCGGACCGATGGTTCCCCCCTCAGTACTCCCGCGATTCACCAAGTCCTGTCTGGACCCTGGTGTGGGAGCCCTCGACCCTGGAGAGGGGCTGATGTCCTTCCCCGGCTCGGACCCCAGTGGAGCGGACTGCTCCGGCATTGGAGCGAAGCAGACGACCGGCCCCGGACTGGGCACCGGTGGAGCGGACTGCTCCGGCACTGGAGCGAAGCAGACGACCGGCCCCGGACTGGGCACCGGTGGAGCGGACTGCTCCGGCACTGGAGCGAAGCAGACGACCGGCCCCGGACTGGGCACCGGTGGAGCGGACTGCTCCGGCACTGGAGCGAAGCAGACGACCGGCCCCGGACTGGGCACCGGTGGAGCGGACTGCTCCGGCACTGGAGCGAAGCAGACGACCGGCCCCGGACTGGGCACCGGTGGAGCGGACTGCTCCGGCACTGGAGCGAAGCAGACGACCGGCCCCGGACTGGGCACCGGCAGACGACCGGCCCCGGACTGGGCACCGGTGGAGCGGACTGCTCCGGCACTGGAGCGATGCAGACGACCGGCCCCGGACTGGGCACCGGTGGAGCGGACTGCTCTGACTCTGGAGCGGAGCAGACGGCTGGACCCGGATTGGGCTCCGCTGGAGGCTCCGGGCGGCTGACCTTCGCTGGAGGCTCCGGGCGGCTGACCTTCGCTGGAGGCTCCGGGCGGCTGACCTTCGCTGGAGGCTCCGGGCGGCTGACCTTCGCTGGAGGCTCCGGGCGGCTGACCTTCGCTGGAGGCTCAGGGTTGCTGACCTTCGCTGGAGGTTCAGGGTTGCTGACCTTCGCTGGAGGTTCTGGGTTGCAGACCTTCACTGGAGGTCGAGTGCGGGGAGCCGGTACTGGGCTGCTGACCTTCACTGGAGGCTCAGGGTTGCTGACCTTCACTGGAGGCTCAGGGTTGCTGACCTTCACTGGAGGTTGAGTGCGGGGAGCCGGTACTGGGCTGCTGACCTTCACTGGAGGTTCTGGGTTGAAGACCTTCACTGGAGGTTCTGGGTTGCAGACCTTCACTGGAGGTCGAGTGTGGGGAGCCGGTACTGGGTGTACCGGACTGGAGAGGCGCCCTGGAGGCCTGGTGCGTGAATCCGGCAGAGATGGCACCGGACTGGTGACACGCACTTCAGGGCGAGTGCTGGGAGCTGGCACAGGACATAACGGACTGGAGATGTGCATTGGAGACTCGGCTTGGAAGGTTGGCCCCGAACGACCCGGATTGGGAATGCCCCTCATGGGCCTCTTTCCCCTCAGCTCCGTATTCTCGCTCTCGCACTCCTTCCTATTCTGCCTACTCAGCTCCATGATCCTACTGAATACTCCAGCCCGGTATCGCGCCTCCTCATTCAACTCCTTCCAGTCCTGTTCCTCTTCCTCCTCATCATCATGCCACCTGGAGAGTGGTACTGGCGCCTTAGCAATGACAGTATTTTTTGTCATTTCAGAGAGTCATGGAGTTGGATGCAAGTCCCATCCCCCAGGAACTCATATTCATAGATAAGGCTGGATTCAATTTGGAAAAGACGAGAAGAGGAAGGAACATCATTGGTCAACGTGCCATCATTGAGGTACCTGGCCCCATTGGGGGAACTGTCCCCATATGAGCAGCTATGAGCCACAATAGGGTCTTTTTCAGCCAGAGTATAGAGGGCCAAGTGTTCCTGAGCTGCAAATGCATGTTCTAATTTGGGACAATGTGAATTTCCATCAGGCTGCTCAGGTCCGCAAATGGTTCCATGACCATCCCAAGTTTACAATTCTCTATCTCCCACCATATTCCCAATTTATCAACCCCATTGAGGAGTTGTTTTCAACATGGAGGTGGAAGGTGTATGATCGCAAACCCCATGAAAGTATGGCCCTTCTCCAGGCAATGGAGGAGGCCTGTGATGACATTCCAGCAGAGTCCTGTCGGGGGTGGATGTGCCATGCCAGAAGATTTTCCCCCACTGTCTGGTAAAGGAGAATACCACCTGTGACGTTGATGAAAATCTGTAGCCAAACCAAAACAAAAGGCATGACTGATTTTGTTTTCGAAATGGAGTATTTGTTTCTTGACGTATGATTTAGATTTTACTGTATTTTGACAGTTTATTTATCTATTCCGTGCAATTGATCTAACATACAGTACTGTAGGTAAAATAGGCCTAATTTTCTTCATTTGCATATGCAATATATATTGACTGTATGTGTGCATTTTGACTATATGTGTGCTTACAGTATGCTGTTTGACTTGTATTGAGTCACATTGAAATATAAAACAAAAATGTTTGTGTTTCTTTCTTGTTTGAGTACACACAATCTTAGTCTTTACACTGAAATAGGTTCTGATAGTATGCAGAGTTTAATTTTGAGAGTACATGATTTTGATTGCTGTTTTTCATTTTGCAAGATGTCTGTGGGGTTTGGGGAAATTGGCTAACTGTTTTGTGTTTTGTGTTTAGAGTTTTGAGTACCTGAGATGTAGTTTCAGCAAACGTGTGTTAGCAATTGGGAAAAACAAAAAAATTGGAGGCCCCTCACCCAGTCAATGCTATGACGCAAAAATATTGACAAAATATATTTAATGTTTTCTCTTGAGTACTCAATCTTCAACCTTGAATGTCCTCATTGAGGACCTGGATAATTTATCCAGTTTCTCTGTAGTAAAACACAACTATGATAAGTGTACTATATTAAAGATTGGGTCTCTAAAAGATACAAACTTTAAATTGCCATTTGGTCTCCCGATTAAATGGGTGGAAGTTGATGTGCTTGGTGTACGTATCCCGGAAAAGTTTAGTGATCTTGCAACTATTAGCTTTGATCGAAACTTAGCAAAATAAATAGAATCTTGGAACCAAGGGAAACACCTATCCATTTACGGGAATATTACCATGTTTCATTTTCTAGTGATATCGCAGTTTGCATATTTATTCATGACTCTACTGACTCCTTTTTCAAATCATACAATTTAAAAAAAAATGTTTCCCTTTATTTGGAATGGCAAACCAGATAAAGTTAAACATGCATATTGATGTAACAAACATGAGTTGAGGGTTACAACTACTAAATATTAAGGCATTAAAACTCTCTCTTAAAGCCTCCATTCTACCAAAATATTATCTAAATCTAAATTGGTTTTCTGGCAAGCTACTAAGAGAGGCTCATCCTATTTTCCTTTCTGTAGATTTAAATATAACATTTTCGGTGGATTGACACTGAATCCCTGTTTAAAGTATCCTCATTTTTAAACAAAATATACAAGAAGGGTATAATATTTATGAAGGACATTATAAAGAAGAGTGGTAAAATTATGTCACACAAGCAACTAACAACAGAGTATGGAGGTGTAAGCTCAGTACACAATTATAAACAACTCATCTGCCACAAAATTGGAAGAGACAATTACTTAAAGAAGAAATTAAAGAATTAGTCTGTTATTTAAAATCATAAATGGCTTGAAATGATTTGTATAAATTGAAAAGTGTATTAGTTTCACTTAAATTTTGACAGCAATACCGTATGAAATTCAAGTAATTTGGGAACAGGTTTTTGATTTCCCAATACCTTGGCATCGGGTCTATGAAGTGACTAACAATTGACACATCAATTCATTTGTTTCAATTTAAGTTATTATATAAAATACTTGCTACAAAAAAAATGCTCAGTATCTGGGGCATTGAACAGTCAGCCTTGTGGAGACTGCCAAGAGGAAACAGAATTAATAGAACATATTTTCTGGTACTGTCCATTGGTGGCTTGCTTTTGGAGTCCGTTCCAGGAAGGGTTGTTATGTCATAATATCATGGTTCAGATGGATCTGTAAACTATAATGTTAGAGAATCTGTGGCAAATCATCATTATACTCTTGGGTATTTATGTTTAGTGCAATATCGGTAGAAATGTTAC
This sequence comes from Thymallus thymallus, assembly GCA_023634145.1. Lineage (NCBI taxonomy): Eukaryota > Metazoa > Chordata > Actinopteri > Salmoniformes > Salmonidae > Thymallus > Thymallus thymallus. The sequence goes on from CM042411.1 coordinate 8,865,385, forward strand.
AAAGAGGGATGTTCAGGACCCCCGAAAGACATCATAGTAAAATGGAGGGATGTATTGCTAAAGGAAATAGCCAAATGGCGTTATACTGGGAAAGACGGGTTAATCTGTGGACATTGGAGGGTTGAAGTTAAGATCAGAATGAATGGTGGATTAGCCTGTGGGTGAAAATCCAATGAGGATTTGGAAATGAGGAATATATGTATAATTATTTAACAACAGGTACTGTAGATGTGAGCAAAATAGCTGCAACTAGCAGTATAAGTATTGTTTTCCTTAGGTTTACTCCAATTAGCGTAGGGATGGTGGATAGGGGGAAAAAATTATATCGAAATAACCCAAAAAATAAAGGGGGATTAGAAATGATGCAAACAATTACATTGATAGAAGCTAGAACTTCGAAACTGCAACATCCTCTACCTACCAGATGGAAACTACTAGTTTAATGGCTGCGCTCAATTCAATGGCACTTACAAATGTAGATCCTTCAAACACCCGCAAACAGGGAAACAGATCCCAATCAAAGGTGTTATCACGTGCTCCACTAAGGCAGTTATTTATCTTATAACTTGTCCTTGTGGTAAAAACTATATGGGCAAAAGGACGAGCGAACTAAAAGTAAGGAATCTCTGAGCATCATAGCATCATATGTCAAAAAATCGACATACCCAGTTGAGGCCCACTTTTTGGAAGCAAACCACTCTATTTCACCCCTTCTATATAAATCGGTATTATGGATCCGTCTCAATGTGGAGTTTAATCTGAAGCCATTCTTGTGATTATTGTATTTTTGCTATCCATTGTAAATAATGTTTATAGGCCTATGTAACCAAATTGTATCTATGATGGTATGTTATCCGTTCATGCTTTTTTATATGTTCTATTTATATCTGCAAATCGACCAATGAAATTAAGCCACACCCGGCCATAATTACAGACACCTGTGTGTGTCCTTTCAAATGTCATATAAACTAGTGATCCGCAGTGTTTGTCATTATACCATGATGAAGACAGCTTGGCTGTCGAAACGTTGTTATTCAATTAATGCATCTGAGCTCCTAGAGTGTGAGAATCTTTTCACCTTTCTTACGTCTCCAGAAGAACACAATCTATCTGCAACATTAAGGCTGATATACTCACCCCCCATGCACCGAATATAACTGGTGTAGACTTATTCATGAAATGATTGCTTACGAGCCCTTCCCAACGATGTAGAGTTTAAAATGGAGCTATATACAGGGACTACCAGTACCAGATCAATGTTCAGGGGTACAAGGTATGAAGGCAGGGGTACAGTGACTAGGCATCAGGATAGACAATAATAAGAGTAAAATAAATGACTAGATGAGTAGCATCAGCAACATTTTTTTGTTTAAAAGTGTGTGTGTGTGTCTGAATGAATGTGGGTTTGTGTTGTGTCGGTATGCATGGGTTTGTCTTTGCGTATGTAGTGTATGTGAATGTGTGTGGGTTTTGTATGGAAGTGTCAATGTAGTGTGTGAAAGTGACTGTGTATATAGTGTTTATATATAGTTTAGTGAGTGTGCGTAGGGTCAGTGCAAGATAGGGTCATTGTCGATAGTATTAATACGCAGGTTGACTCATAGCCCGCAGCAGTGGGGATTTTAGCATGGACATCTTGGTGGGGAAAACTCAACCAATTTTTTTTAGATGCATGACAGCAAAGCCACTACACAACATGTGGTCTAAAAAGGAAGGAAAATACAATCATGAGGATCCACATTTATAGACAATATACCGACACACAGACAAACCTTGCAATATCAGCTGGAATTACAAGGGTTTATTACTTTTTGGGAGCGGGACCAACTTCTTAGGGTGAGACATACAGTAAGGGGCACTAACAGCTCACTACACAACATACACTTAGTATTACTTTCTTAGCTACTGTATACATTTCTCCCTGGCATATTACATAATTTATGCAGCAGTATACAAGACATATTTTTGGACTCACTGTTGTTGTGCTGTGCTAACTTGAACGTGGCGCAGCAGTCCTACTTGTGGGCAAACTTTATCAACCCACTTTGTCATTAAAGTCAGTCCGGAAAAAAACATTTGTCTTGAAGTCTGAGATTTGACATTTTCCAGTTGTTTTGAATGCGGCATAAGTCATGCTGGATTGACAGCATGGCCAATGTATTCAACATTTTCTGCCTTGGTGTTGCCTGTGAATGTTTATCCTTTTAAGCTTGGAAAATAGACCCTTTAAGACAAACGTTTTAAATCCTTAAACCCAGACTTGGACCACACCCTATTGTGCTTTCCTCTGACACGCCTGATATAGAGGTCCTAGATAGCAGGGAGCTCGGCCCCAGTGATGTAGGGCCCATGCCAAATCTTTTCAGCCTTCTGAGGGGAAAAAGGTGATGCCATGCCCTCTTCATGACTATGCGGGTGTGTGTGGACCATGTTAAGTCCTTAGTGATGTGGACGCCAAGGAACTTGAAGCACTCGACCCGCTCCACGTCAGCCCTGTCGATGTAGATGGCGGCGTGCTCTCCCCTCTTTCTCCTATAGTCCACGATCAGCTCCTTGGTCTTGCTGACATTGAGGGAAAGGTTGTTGACCTCCTCCCTGTAGTCTGTCTCATCACCGTCGGTGGTCAGGCCTACTACTGTCGTGTTGTCAGCAAACTTGACGATGGTGTTGGAGTCGTGCATGGTCCGCAGTCATGGGTGAACAGGGAGTACAGGAGGGGACTAAGCACACACACCCCTGAGGGGCCCCTGTGTTGAGGGCCAACGTGTTGAGGGCCCCTGTGTTGAGGGCCAACATGTTGAAGGCCAACGTGTTGAGGGCCCCCGTGTTGAGGGCCAACATGTTGAGGGCCAACGTGGCGGAAGTGTCGTTTTCTACCCTCACCACTCGGGGCCGGTCAATCAGGAGGGCCAGGATCCAGTTGCAGAGCGAAGTCTCGAGCTTGGTGATGAGCTTGGAGGGGACTTTGGTGTTGAATGCTGAGCTGTAGACTATGAAAAGCATTCTCACATAGTTATTTCCACTCTTGTCCAGGTGGGAGAGGTCAGTATGAAGTGAAATTGCTATTGTGTCATCTGTGAATCTGTTGGGGCGGCATGTGCATTGGAGTGGGTCCAGGGTGTCTGGGATGATGGTGTTGATGTGTGTCATGACCAGCCTTTCAAAGCTTTTCATAATTACAGATGTGAGTGCTATAGGGTGATAGAATTTAGGCAGATTACCTATATGTGAAGATGCCTGCCAGCTGGTCTGTGCATGCTTTCAGACCACACGTACAAATTAATAAGTACATCCACAGTAACTCAATAACATCAACTCACACATTTCAACTAAATGAGCCTTTTCCATGTATAACTTGGCTCCTGTGAGATGCAGCTGTAGCCAGAGAAACTAATCCTCTCCCACTCAGATCAGTGACTTACAGCAACTAGCTAATAACTCTGTCCCACGCTCATTTCTGGAACGCCTTACTGGTAAACTGATACTGCCTACTCTACTCAGAGAGCCAGACACACACACACACACACATGCGTATGGTACGAACACATACACACAAGCATGCGCAGACATATCCAAGCATGAACACGCATACATACAAACATGAATCAACTCACATGCATGCACACACACATAGGCATAATTGCACATGCATACATACATGCATACACACACACACACCTCACTCTGTTACTGTCTTTGGGGCAGTGAGGCAGTGGGAATAACCCATTACAGGAGTATGACTGTAAACAAAAGCTAATGGTGTGATAGAGACAAGAGGAAGGTTAAATTTAGGTTAACAGCTCTTTGTAATAACCCTGTTAGACAGAGCACCTTGAAGGTTTCAGGGGTGTGTGCGTTTTTGTGTGTATCATATTTCACCTGCTAACGTCAAGTGTTCACTCTTAGATTACCCTCAAGTTTACCACTGTAGTTGTGTGTGTGTGTGTGTGTGTGTGTGTGTGTGTGTGTATGTGGATATGTGCTGCTGCATTCTTGCCTGCAGGCCTAAAGCTTGTGATGCTGTATATGTGTTTTTCATGTGCCACTATCTACACTTCTGAGCCCTTATCCACAAAGCATCTCAGAAAAGGTCAGTTTTAAGACAAAACCTCCTAGCTCAGAGAAGGTTTTAGGATAAGACTCAGTCTAAACCAGGAGTAAAAGTTTATCTCAGCTGGTAATCACAACAGTTTGCGGTACCGCAAACAAAAGATAGTGATACATGTCTGTATTTGATTTGGTATGATGTGGATTAAATAAAATAAAAACATTATCTTTCATTATTTCGTTATTTGTGTAATCCCTGTTCTGTTTTTTTGTGTTTTGCATGTTACTGTTGTTTAATAAAAAAAATATACAAATAAATTAACTTTATTGCAAATTGTGGGGAATAACCAAACCCAATGAGACATCGCCAGCTGTGAACTTCATAGCACGCTTCAGACAAGCACGGTGAACCTGACTGTACATCAAATGTTGCAATGGTTAAACGTTTGATATAATCACTTTGCCTACTCTGTTGGCATGCATAATCTTTTTTTGACCAATTCTGATGTTTTTTGAAAGTGAAATTGGTTCAATATTATGCTTATATCATCACACTTGTCACTCCTGTTTCAAAATCGCTTTGGCACAGTAGGCATCAAGTCACTTTCCGAAAATGTTGCATACAACGTTTTAATAAAGGTCTATCATTTTCATCGAACAGAATCAAACTTAACATAAGCCATATAGATACCTTCAATTGCCCAATTTACAGGCATGCCCAATTTAGCCAACAACGTTATGGTACGCTACAAAGGGATAACTTAAAAGAACATAATGTAGGTAATTAAATAATCAAAAGAAGAACGTGTTTATTTATTAGCCTAGTGGTTATAAGTATTTAGGCATATCATGTGAAATAGGCCTTGTGAAATCATTGTCAAAAGTTAAAGAGATACGACTGACTCACTGTCTTTTTCTATTATCAAGGCACCTGCTGGTAACTCTTAACTGGTTAGGACAGCTCATGAGGTCTCCTAAATATCTGTCGACTGGGTGGGAATATTATGACTTAAGAGGTTCTCATGCATAGCTTTTATTTTTACCCATAAGAGTAGGAGTAAAATGTCTCTTCTCAGCACAACCAATTTCCTACTCTGAGACGCCTTGTGGATACAGGCCCAGATATAGTAAGGCAGCACTTCTGCTGTAGTTACGCAACATCAAAAGCATCTGTAGTAGTGGTCGAGACCAACCATATCCAACAACGTAGAAAATTGCTTTTTCTTTTGCGTATATTGAAACAAAGAATCAATTGAACATTAAAAAAAATATATTGTTCAAAGTTGCTGAGTTGAGAATCTCATAAAAATGCCCAGGAGACAAAGAAATCCATGAGTAGTTAGGGTGCCAGAGCCTTACAGTGGATGTTTGCTTTGTAATTAAACACTGGGTTCTGCAGCTTTAACACACTCTGCTCTCCTCTTAATATCCTCTTGTCGACAGCAGTATTCAGTGTAATCTTTGGCCTAATAAACAGACACACTCCTCCTTGGTTAAAATTCCTTTAGCTGGAATAGCATTCCATCTTAGCAGAGAGAAGGCCTTAACCAATAACTACACATTGCACTGGCTCTGCTCTGGTACTGGTACCAGCTGGGCTATATATGGAAGTTATCATAGTCGGCTTTCAGGCCCCCTCTTTTCTCTCCCTTCTTCTTCTTTTTCTGTATTAACCGCACCAGTGGTTTTCTTTTCCTAAAGTGCTTTCTAGCAGGCTGGTCCGTCCCTCTTTCCCTCCATCCTCTCTTTTTGGTGGCAGCGGTGCCTCTCAGTCCGTCCTTGATAAAGGTTATGCGTGTTTTCATTCTTCTTCATTTTGTGTGTCTGTCCCCACAGAGAGAGGGAACAGGTCAAACTATCTGTGGGCCCTTCTGATTGAGAATGATTAAAACCGGTGGGTTATCATCTCCTGCTGCTGGTGGTGATAACACAACAAAATTATAGTGCGTGAAAGACATAGGAGGAGAGATGTGAAAGGAAGGGAAAGAAGCAAGAGAGAGAGAGAGAGAGGGAGGAAAAAGGACGAGAAAAAATACAACCAAAAACATGTTGTCTATATTAACAAATTGATGTTGAATAGAGCCTGACTACCTGGCGTCTACCTGCCCCCATCAGTTGGCTCATTATACAGCGAGCAACCTCATTATTTTGTGGTGAAGCTGTCAGTTCCCTGGAAGACCCCGGGCCCCACAGGATCCCATTAGATTAGAGCTATGGTTCAGGACCTACAAGACCACAAACAGGGAGATGTTTCCAATAGTTTTCCACCATCCATTTTTCCAATACAGAATTTTAGAACCACTTAAATAAGTGCTGTGTTTCGTGTAGGCTTACCCTGGCGTGACGTTTTGATAACTGTAAATCTCTCTAGGAGAAGGTGACTTTTATCAATATATTTGCCTATATTTACCCCGCCCCAAAATGAAATGCTAATTAGCTGCTAATCATAAATAACTACAAATGCCATGATGATCTGGATGAGACTGTCGAATTGAGGCAAAGGTAAGAATGTCTGGATTACCTACAGTACCTAATGTTAAATTGGCAACATTTATTTAAATTGACAATTCTGTGAACTGTCTTGTGTACATTTTTTATTGACACAATACCTGTTAGCAAAAGGAGTCAGCGTTTTGTAGACGTGTGATGTCTACTTTGATGCTAATTAGCATTTTTGAATCTGAGAGTAAATAGAGCCGAATATATTTATAAAAGTCAGGCTGTTATCAAAACGTCACGCTAGGGTAAGCCTACATGAAACATAGCCCTTATTTTAAGTGCTTCTAAAATTCTGTATGGCAAAAATTAATGGTGGAAAACTATTAGAACCATTTCCCTGTTTGATCACTAGGCTTCATGAAACCTCACTGTGGGGCTCTATAGTTACAGAGGAGATGAATAAGCCAATAGGAAGCTGGGGTTTATTATGTGGCATTGAGGGACCAATTGGGAATTTAGCCAGGACACCAGGGTTAACATCCCTACTGTTATAATTTGTGACCTCAGAGAGTCAGGTCACCTATTTAACATTGCATCTGATAGACAGCACTCCACACATAGCAATGTCCCCAATCACTGCCCTGGGGTATTGTGATATTTCTTTTGACCAGAGGAGAGAGAGCTTCTTACTGGCCCTCAAATAGCATCTGCTCTCCCATCCAGTGACTGACCAGGGCTGAACCTGCTTAGCTTCAGAGGTAAGCCAGCAGTGGGATGCAGTGTGTTGCACTGCTTGTGTCAAGTTGGCTGGATGTCCTTTGGGTTGATACACATGGGAAACTGTAGAGAGTGAAAAATACACACTCAAACCGGTGCTCCTAGCACCTACTACCATACCCCGTTCAAAGGCACTTCAATATTTTTTCTTTCCCATTCACATTCTGAATGGCACACATACACAATCCATGTCTCAAGGCTTGAAAATTATTCTTTAATCTGTCTATTCCCTTTCATCTACACTGATTGAACAAGTGACATCAATAAGGAATCATATATTTCACCTGGTCAGTCTATGTCATGGACTGATGTTTTGTATGATGTTTTGTATCGTCAGTATATGAATCCAATAATGGATGTAGCAACTAAGGGTTCTAGTTTCAAGTGCTGGTTCAGGACCACTCATAGACCGCACATGGTCCATTATTTCAGTACCGTAAAAAAACTGACCGGTCCAATCCTGAATGCTAGTACTGCATGGTGTTATTGTATAGACTTTAATCTCTGGTTCAGTACCACTCACAGAGAAACAGTATTTTATTTCACTACCCCAAACAGACTGATTGACCTCATCCTGAATGCTAGTGCTGCGATTAAAGCTAATGTTTTATTATGGGAGTCTTTAACCGCCATCTGGACTCATAAAAAATACGTAATTAACTTGGTGCCAGGAGTGTCGGGAGTCCTTGTTCTTGACTATAATAGAGACTTGTTCTTAGCCAGTGTTATACTTGCCACAGGCAGAAAAGTTATACTCCATATATTAACACACCGACAGAGCAGATGTGTTGGAGTGCAATGTGTTACCTCACACCAAAATAACTGGTACTGTTCTATAGTTATACTGCAAATGGTGCAGTGGTGATTATAATGATCATCTATAGATCAATGATCTACTCAGTAACCATCAGCAGAGCAGACAATCTAATCACTCATATTTAAAAAAAACTAAAGTATCTCGTATCATTACGCTGAATGAATAAACCAGAGCAACAGAGAAATCCTCTTGTCTTAAAGCACTAAGACACATCAGTCAGCCAGAGCAGAGGGCTGTAGCTTCTCACATTATCTCTACTGCTGCACCAGCCCAGAGTGCTAAAAAGTTCAAACACAGCCATGGACAAGCATATTAAAATGTGCCTATGGATCAAGTCCACTTTAACGGGGAGAGTGTCAGTTTACTTTTACTTGTCATTATGACCTAAACAGGGATATTCATACCATGTATGTCCCATTTTAGGATGGGGAAGGATATTCTTCCATAAATTGTCCAATCCAGCACTTTTCATTGTTTTCATGTGATTGCGACGTTATTGAATTGGAAAAAACTTTGTTGAATGAGTTTGTTGTCATGAACCCCCCATCCCCCTCCCATAGTGTGGCACACAATAGGCCTTGGGTTGTCAGAGTTCGGCCAGTGTAAATAAGTATTTGTTCTTAACTGACTTGCCTATTGAAGCTGCCCTTCTGTTACAGTGGAACAATGGATTTCCTCCCACCCAAAACTCTGACATCCAAAAATTGAGAATCAAACAATATTTCTGTGAGCGTAGCTCCCCAATGTCCTATAGAGTAACTCCTTTGTCTCCCTCCCCCCTCCCTTCTCTCTGAATTCGCCACTGTGTTATAACCAAACTGTCCTGTTTTGTTTGTGTCTTCTAGAGACTATTTACTGTATAATGTTAGTATGTATTGTATATTCTGTAATTCTTTAATTAGTTAGTAAATAAATAATTGAGCCAATTTGTGTATGGATGATTCATCAATAAAGTTATGGTTCGTGCAGACTACAAGAAATTACGACATTCAGAATGACTGATAATAATCCATTAATAAGTGACTGTTATCTGTGGTATGAAAATATCTCAGGAGAGTTACATTCGGGAGATAGTAACTCTATAAACAAAATGTTCCCGTGGTGACCAGACTTCCTAGTTAATTAATGTTTACACGATTAGTTTAATCATGTAATAATTACACATAGATAATTCATTTGATAATATATTAGTCTTCACATTTATGTCACATGACATTGTATTACAAAAATATCCCTAACACCCCTTCAGAATCTTCTGTCCCCAGATTCTGGACTGTTTCAATATGACATTTGTTTTCCAAAATGGAAATGTGTTTATATGATGAAAGACAAATATGAGAAAATATGTGACCACAAAATGTGTTATAAGTAAATAATATGTTCAAAACAACAGATAGGCACGTTGCTTGATGAAATTATGAGCAGTAGATCTAAATACTGTAAAAGTGTCAAAGTCCATAGTGATTTTTCTGTTATCGCTCTCCCTGATGTTTTAGTGCTGCAGCAGGCAGTCCATTTTTATCATCTTATTAGACTTCAAATTGACGCGTTTGAAGTTCTTTATCAAAAGAATCAATAATGTAATGAAGTTTCCCACACTAATTGCCTTTTCCCGACCTTCACTCAGAGAGAGACTGCAGTAGCGCTTCACGGCCGCTAGGAGTGCAGACTAACAGCTGAGGGGATACAGTAGGAGCTCTGACTGCTGTGAGAAATGCCATGTCCAATCTGCCGCACTGCCAGTGCTACTCATCTGAAGTTAACCTTCAAGTCTCCCTGCAGGCCCGGAGATGAGCAGAAATGTCATTGAGTGTGAGATGACCAACAAACTCCGCCTGTATATGCCACTCTATCCATCGTCAGTCCTTTTTTCTTTCTCTGTGAGGCAAAAAAATTGGCATGTGAGGAAGGGAGAAGAGAGGGATTGGTAGGCTACAGAACAATTCCTCAGGCACACACACACACACATAAGCTATTGCTGGTGACGATGGGAAAATGGTGACGTTGGTCCGTGCATGAAAAAAGACGAATGCCTCAAGGGCAAAGGCTTTTTCTCTCCCCCTCTATCTCTCTGAAATATCTCTCTGTTTCTCACACAAGGCCTGTGGGCATGTTTATTGTGTTTTTAGTACAGCATGTAGCCATCATCAACATCCCCTCCCTGCCTCCCTGAGCACATCACAGGGCTCTCAGACAGACTAGTTCTGCATAGGGCTGGGGGGCTGGGGCTAGCTCCCTTAGCCGTGGAGGATCGGTACAGTCCAGTGCACACTAGGGAGCAGGCTGGTATTACTGGCTCTGCTAGCTCCTGACACCACAACACAGTGAGATGTATGGGAAAACATTGCAGTGGGATTTGACAATGTGATTCACTGCTTCTTTTGAGGGTCTTCTTCAGGTTCTCAGTGATCTCTATTGCCAAACATTTTTATTTCAAGGAAGAAAACATTTCATCACCATAAGCATGACTTTCACTCTTTTTTCAGAGGTGCAGCCCTCGCTTTGTTCTTGATACTTAGAGAAATGTTCAAGTTAGGACACATTAGAATAGGCTAATGCTTAATAAGTGCCTATGTTTAATAAAAAATAGCAAAAAGAAATCTAACTTTACAACATTTTGAACCACTCTAACCCCAAAATGCTTAACCCTTTTGCTACTTCTCATCGTCAAAAGGTAGTAGCAAACCAACTTCACACCAGTCGTTACACGTGGTGAACCACCATACTTCATCAGAGGCAGGCTGGCAGCCTGTCCCTAAATTAACATTGTTCTGAAGTGCAGCAGATGGATTTGGAGCGGTGGAGAAAGATAATGTTTAATCTGTAAAAGAAAAGATGCTAATCTGTTATTTATGTTGATTAGTGTTGGCCTCAGCTGGCTGGGCCCTGGTCAAAGTAGTGCACTATAAAGGGAATAGGGTGCCATTTGAGACACATCTCTCGGCTGGTGCTCTGGCAGGCCATTAAGGTCCTGATTTAAATGCACAAACTAAACCACCTACTCATCTGGTCTCATTGTGAGGGGAACGTTAACTACCGGGGGACAAGTGAAGAGAAAAAGAGTCAGTGAGAAAAATGTATGTTTTAATGTACATTTTCTGCAGTTCTACACATTTTGCCACGGGGGGAGGGAAATGTAAAATGTTATAATAAATTTCAAGCAATTCTACTCATTTTGCCATGGGGCAGAGATATATATATTTATTTTGCAGTTTTAAAGCTAATTTTCTGCAATTCTAACAAGTGTACTCTATACAGCAGTGGTCACCAACCTTTTCTGAGTCAAAATACAACCACTCAGATAAAATAAATAAATATAACTTAAAAAAATGTAAGCTTATGCAACATTAACCAATTAAAAACAGTTCTGTAGCAATGAGGTTTATGCAGTAGGCTATAGACCCAATACATTACAACTGCATATTGGCTATGCTTGAATTGCCCTGCCAATGTTGTTCTTTTCAGACCATTTTGAAATGATATTTTTTTAAATAAGCTATATGATCACACTGATAATATATCATTTGTTGTATTACTTGTGAGGCACAGCTGAGTCAGCATAATAATTAGCTTTTTTTTTTACTAGAGTGCCTCTCACCCAACTTACCATCCCGCCGCTCTCCCTCCCTCCGCTGAGAAAAGAGGGACACGGTCTTCTTTGCCGTATTTGTTGTCTCTCATTAATCATGGTTTTAAAAGTTTTTAAATCTCACAGTTTGCTGTGCGTTTTTACTGTCTATGGCTGAGCTATCTGATTGTCCAGCAGTATATAGGTGCACTTTATTTGCTCTCTGGGCCTGCCGGGTAGGCGGAGTTCTACCTTCAGACCACAGGAGGTTGGTGGCACCATAATTGGGGAGAAGGGGCTCGTGGTAACGACTGGAGCAGAATAATGGGAATGGTATCAAATACGTCAAACACATGGTTTCCAGGTGTTTGATGCCATTTAATTTGCTCTGTTCCGGCCATTATTATGAGATGTTCTCATCGCAGCAGCCTTCACTGCTTTAGACACATGAAATGATTCAAAATCATTTCATGATTGACAGCAGTGCCTACTCTTATGTGGATTAAAGAGAACCCACACAATGGCAGCAGGGTTGAGGAAAACACAGGAGGTGTATTATTGCCATCAGGAATTAGCAGACTGGTGCAAGCTGTGTTTTATAGTAATGATGTGAATCCTGCAGAGAATATGTTGTCCATATTCTCTAATTATCTGTTCATTTCAGACTAATTGTTCTTATTTTCCTTTAAATCTAACCCGAGATGGATATTTGCTATTGGCAAAGTGTATTTTTTCTCCACAAGTTACACAAGTCATTACATGGGCTCTGACTGAGGCCAAGTTGAGCGTAAAACCACCTGCCTTGTTCCATCTGGTTCAATAAACCCTAGTTGATTAATGAGTTTCCATTGCACCATAACACGAGAACAATACACTCACACGTTGTTCTGCGTTGAGACAGATGGAATCCTACAGTGAACCCCACCACTGAATATGGAACACTTCCGCTCAGAGAAGAGAAAACCATCGATTGCTGGATGCGTCCCTAATGGTACACTATTCCCTATACAATGCACCCTGGTGAAAATGTGTGCAGTATAAAGGGGATAGAGTGCCATTTGGGATGCAACCGCTGTCTCAGAACATAAAAGGAGGTATTGATGCCTTTCCCCAGAAGGATTGGCGTTATGCACATAATGCGGTAGAGGAATCCTCACGTAGACAGGAAGTTAGATGTTACAGTAGCCTACAAAATGACCCCAGATACATCCTCTCCTAGAAGGGCTGTGCTGCACTCTGCAAAACTGCAGTACATATCACCAATACGGGTCTGCTTACATACATACTGTAGAAACAAGGAGCTTGGTTTCAAGTTTCAATAGTCAAATGCTCAGGATTTCCTAGCCCATATATAATGTCTGTGTCTACAGACTCTGCAAGGATTGGACAGATGTCTAGTTCCATTTCTAAAGCCCTTTTTACATCAGCAGATGTCACAAAATGCTATACAGAAACCCAGCCTAAAACCCCAAACAGCAAGCAATGCAGATGTAGAAGCACATGAAACCTTTATCAACTGAGTCACATGTAATATCACATGAATATCCAGAAGCATATTCTCAAAAACATTTTATCGATACAGTACCTAAAATCTTTATAGTATGGCTATAATATAGGCCATCATATAATGCAGTAGTTATAAAAGTAAATGACATAAAGGAAATTACTTAGTACATAGTGTGCCCACAGGGTGCTATAGTGTGACTTATGTTCTGCAATATACGTCCCTGGTGGAACATTAGCTTGGGAAGCGTTCCTCCATTAAACATACTCTGTTATTTCACTTCTCCAGCCCTTAAGGCAAACTGCAAGACATAGGGTTCATCCCAAAACCGCTTCCCAGTATATGGCTAGCCAATGTTCAGTGCCTGGACAATAAGCTGGACAAGCTCTGATAGAGATTCTCCTTTCAACGAGATGTGAGAGACTGCAATGTTCTCTGTTTTGTTGAGATCTGGCTTACACCATCTCGACCCAGCAGATCAACCTGCTGGTTTTTCAGTCGAATGGGAGGATAGGACAAAGGCGACAGGGAATAGCAAAGGGGCGTTTCATGATCAACAATTCAATGTCCAAAAGCTCTAGTCATTCTCTTCACCCGAACTGAAGTTCCTGAATACATTCCACCATGGGCCGACACCACTCGAGCTCTCAAGGATTTATACGGAAGTTTTAACAAACTGGAAGCCGCACACCTAGAAGCTGCGTTCATTGTGGCTGGGGATTTTTAACAAAACTTCACCAGCACATCAAATTCCACACGTGCTCAGACCAGACCTTGGATCACTGCTACTCTCCCTTGTGGGATGGATACAAAGCCCACACCCACCCCACTTTCGGCAAATCATATTACTCCTCCATCCTGATCCTACCACCTATAGGCAGAAACTGAAGCAGGACTAGAACTGTTCAAAGCTGGTCTGACTAATCAAAAATGGTCCGACTATTTTGCTTCCATGGAAATTTGGAATGGCTACTTACACCGACACAAACTGTTACAGATACACCATTGTGAATGTTCTGTCGGGCTGCTTCACAGCCTGGTACGGCAACTGCACCGTCCTCAACCGCATGGCTCCGCATGGCTCCGCATGGCTCCGCATGGCTCTGTTCATGCACCTTGGTGGTTGGAGAGCCTGTGACACACTCCAGGCCCTATAATTAGTCACAATGTGATGAGGAAATAACCACCTCTCCTCTACAGCAATCAGTCAGCTCTCAATCAGCCCAGACAGACAGACATTCATGAATAGACGAGTCAGGACAACATGCTCTGTACATTGACTGTACAGTACAACCCACTGGGCACAAACTGGTTGAATTATTGTTGTTTCAATGTAATTTCTCAACGTATTGTGACGTGAAATCTATGTTGAAAATACACTGTACATTTGAGAAAAGTAATCAACTGTTGTTTTCGGGGTAAAATTTCAACTACAGGATTATGTCATCATGATAACCAAATTTCACCATAGACAAACCTTAGTTGCGCAGGTAAAATATGTTACATTTAGGCAGGACAAAACATCCTACTGGAGAATTGGTCTATCTACAGCTACCCTTTGGTCTCCCATCCAGGGTTTTAACAAAGCCCAGCCTTGCTTAATAATGCTATTTGTCATTAACTATTACCAATGTGCTATCGTGAGAATGATTGTTGAGCGATCTCCACTTAAAAACGAAAAAGATTTACTGTTGCTATCGAAGTCATTTCAAAGGGTAGGTTTAACAGAGCAAATGACATGTGACCATACTTTATCACTCATTCAGTGCATTCGGAAAGTATTCAGACCCGTTAACTTTTTTCACAATTTGTTATGTTACAGCCTTATTCTAAAATGGATTCAATTACATTTTTTCATCTTTAATCTACACACAATAATCCATAATGGCAAAGCGAAAACAGGTTATTAAAAATAAAATACAGAAATACCTTATTTACATAATTATTCAGACCCTTTGATATGAGACTCGAAATTGAGCTCAGGTACATTCTGTCTCCATTGATCATCCTTGAGATATTTCTACAACTTGATTGGAGTCCACCTGTGGTAAATCCAATTGATTGGACATGATTTGGAAAGGCACACAGCTGTCTATATAACGTCCCACAGTTGACAGTGCATGTCAGAGCAAAAAACAAGCCATGAGGTCGAAGGAATTATCTGTAGAGCTGGGAGACAGGATTGTGTCGAGGCACAGATCTGGGGAAGGGTACCAAAGCATTTCTGCAGCATTAAAGCTACCCAAGAACACAGTGGCCTCCATCATTCTTAATGGAAGAAGTTTGGAACTACCAAGACTCTTCCTACAGCTGGCCGCCCACCCAAGCTGAGCAATTGGGGGGAGTAGGGCCTTGGTCAGGTAGGTGACCAAGAACCAGATGGTCACTCTGACAGAGCTCCAGAGTTCCTCTGTCGAGATGGGTAAACCTTCCAGAAGGACAACCATCTCTGCAGCACTCCACCAATCAGGCCAAGATTGAACCTGATTGGGGGGGGGGGTACTGTCAGGCTCTGGCCATAGAGAAGCTTTGCTTCTATTCTATGGTCAGAGTCTGGTAGATCTATTATTTCTACGTCTGTGTGGTGTTGTGTGTGGGATCCCTAATTAGAGGCAGCTGCTAGGCATTACCTCTAATTAGGGATCTTACTTATATGTCTATGTTCCACTCCCTTGGCGTGGTATGTTGTTAATGTTATGTTGTACTTGTATGTCCCGTGTTCGTGCTACGTGTGTTTTATATTGCATTTGTTATTTTGTATAGTTCGTCAGTATAGTTTATTTATATAATAAACATGTCGAACTATCGCTACGCTGCGCCTTGGTCTCTCTACACACCCGAACGTGACAGCACCATCCTTACGTTGAAGCATGGTGGTAGCGGCAGCATCATGCTGTGGGGATGTTTCTGTAATCTGTAATCTCTGCCAAAGGTGCTTCAACAAAGTACTGAGTAAATGGTCTGAATACTCATGTATTCAATTAAAAATTAATTAATTAAAAAAACAAACAGTTTTTGCTTTGTCATTATGCGGTATTGTGTATAGATTGATCGGGGGGAAAAAAACTATTTGATCCGTTTTAGAATTTGACTTTAACATAACAAAATGTGGAAAAAGTCAAGGGGTCTGAATAATTTCCGAATAGGAAAGGGAAGGGAATGGGGGATACTAGTCAGTTGTACAAATGAATGCATTCAACTGAATTGTGTCTTCCACATTTAACCCAACCCCTCTGAATCAGAGAGGTGCGTGGGGCTTCCT
Source organism: Thymallus thymallus (assembly GCA_023634145.1). Classification (NCBI taxonomy): domain Eukaryota; kingdom Metazoa; phylum Chordata; class Actinopteri; order Salmoniformes; family Salmonidae; genus Thymallus; species Thymallus thymallus. Next base: position 8,881,799 of record CM042411.1, read on the forward strand.
TAATCAACATCCAAGTCTTCGGTTCCCGCACTGTACACTGTATTTCACATCTTTACATCACAGAAGACTGAAATATAACAAAACTGTTTGACATACAGTAGAAACGTTGTTTAAAAAACAATTAAAACAATCTTTATTAATTTTGAAAAATATTAATAACGTTCCACCCATGATGCCAAAGAGGGCGATTTTGGTCATTGACAGCAGGAAAGGGATAGAGCAAATAAATATCAAAATTATGAATGTATAGGCTACATTTATGAGAATAATACATGCTTACCTTATGAAGCTTGAAGACATTTAAAGTGTTATGAGTGAGTGCACTGCAAACATCTTTCCAGGGTGTTTATGCATCCGCCTCCCATTACAGTCTCTTGCAACACCACGGGTAGAAACAGACGCTCAACTGGCAGCTTCATTAAATAGTACCTGCAAAACACCAGTCTCAACGTCAACAGTGAAGAGGTGACTCCGGGATGCTGGCCTTCTAGGCTGAGTTGGCCAGTGTCTGTGTTCTTTTGCCCTTAATCTTTTATTTTTATTGGCCAGTATGAGATATGGCTTTTTCTCTGCCTAGAAGGCCAGCATACCGGAGTCGACTCTTCACTGTTGACGTTGAGACTGGTGTTTTGCAGGTACTATTTAATGATGCTGCCAGTTGAGGACTTGTGAGGCGTCTGTTTCTCAAACTAGACACTCTAATGTACTTAGAGTGTCTAGAGTGCTACGGTTTTACGAAGGTTTTAATGGTCCTTTTTATCACTGAGGGACTTTTTATTTTTCTCGAGAGCTGAACGTCTACAGGAGTCGGCAATTATTATTATTTACAACAAAGCCCAACTCCTGGATTTTTGTTTTTGTATTTTTTCAAAAAAAAAGATTTGACTATTTAATGCCTCACCGGGGTGCCGTGCCGTCGGCAACATAGATCTGGAACTGTTGGGGTGTTAGGACCTAGTTTAACAATTATACATCCATCCGTGAGTAACTCTGGTCTGTAATTACTCATTCACTCAGGACTTATTTATTAATTCAGGTCTGTATATACATATTCATGTACAGTTGTTATATCATATCACGTGCAATATTGCAAGTAATTCTTGGACTTAACTTACGTAGTCATTCACTCAGGAATGCATATTAGTATCCTGTCAGTTGTATCTTTTTTCATTGCTTTTAGTATATTGAATGTGCAATACGTGCAGTTATCTGTAATTAAACCCTGCGAACGTATTTTAAGGGAATTACTATTATTACCCCAAATTATATCATACACACATTTAGCTATTTAAGTATCTCTTCCTGTCATTTACCTGTACAGTTAATGTAACTATGCTAATATTCCCTTAACTGTAAATTGAACTGTATATTTACCTGTACAGTTAATTTAACCATGCAAAATATTCACTTACCTGTTCATTTAACCAGTATGTCTATTAAGTAAACTATTATTACCCTCACTCATATCATACGCATTTTTAGCTATTGAAGTATTTCTCTGCCATCGACCTGTATAGTATAGTTAAATAGTTAACCATCCACCAATGTATAGTGTACATATTCAGCCAACCACCCATACTATGCAATGTCTTTTTAATAGTTTTCTTGCACTCCAGACTTCTTGTATTGTATACTTTATCATACTGCCGCTCTATGTATCATGTATCGTGTATCGGTCCTTTGTGTATTTTAGTTCTGGCATTTTGCACCTGCCCTATGTTTTGTTGTAGCTGCTTGACAAAGAAATTTCCCGTTGGGGATCAATAAAGTACCTATCTATCTATCTATCTATCTATCTATCTATCTATCTATCTATCTATCTATCTATCTATCTATCTATCTATCTGTCTGTCTGTCTGTCTGTCTGTCTGTCTGTCTGTCTGTCTGTCTGTCTGTCTGTCTGTCTGTCTGTCTGTCTGTCTGTCTGTCTGTCTGTCTGTCTGTCTGTCTGTCTGTCTGTCTGTCTGTCTGTCTGTCTGTCTGTCTGTCTGTCTGTCTGCCTGTCTGTCTGCCTGTCTGTCTGTCTGTCTGTCTGTCTGTCTGTCTGTCTATCTATCTATCTATCTATCATCTATCTATCTACTTGTCCTCTTGCTCAGTTGTGCACCGGGGCCTCCCACTCCTCTTTCTATTCTGGTTAGAGACAGTTTGCGCTGTTCTGTGAAGGAGTAGTACACAGCGTTCTTCAGTTTCTTGGCAATTGCTCGCATGGAATAACATTCATTTCTCAGAACATGAATAGACTGACAAGTTTCAGAAGAAAGTTATTTGTTTCTGGCCATTTTGAGCCTGTAATCGAACCCACAAATGCTGATGCTCTAGATACTAGTCTAAAGAAGGCCAGTTTCATTGCTTCTTTAATCAGCACAACAGTTTTCAGCTGTGCTAACATAATTGCAAAAGGGTTTTCTAATGATCAATTAGCCTTTTAAAATCATAAACTTGGATTAGCTAACGCAACGTGCCATTGGAACACAACAGTGATGGTTTCTGATAATGGGCCTCTGTACACATATGTAGATATTTCATAATAAATCTGCCGTTTCCAGCTACATTAGTCATTTAAAACATTAACAATGGCTACACTGTATTTCTGATCAATTTGGTTGTGCTTTTAGATGGTTGAAAGCATAGTGATAACGCATTGGAAATTCAACTACATTTTGGCTGTCTTTTTGAAACAGTGCCATTGGCCACCCCACCAATGTTATTATTGGTTTTGTTGACGAGGTGAGGAGTGTTGCGCAGCACGGTGGAAAAAAAAATCACAGTACATATTCTGCACTTCTATCACGCGTTGCAATGATGTCCGATGGAAAAAAAATGTATTTGTTACTTGCAGTACCTTCTTTATTGTTGTATTATCCCAAACGGACGTTAACTCTCTTTCAATCAAACGCATAGGAAGTCAGTGTGATTGTGACTCCTCAGCAGCTCTGTAAAGATAGACTCGATTTATTTTGAGAGGAAGGTTAAAAGAGAAGGTTTCCATGAGGTTTCCCTTGCTGAGAAACACAGCGGGAGAGCACAGGGGGAGGTGAGGGGGGGAAAGAGTCTGTCTTTGTCACTTGTCTGACTGAGGCGAGGGAGGACAGGGTGAAGTGAGTGTTTCATAGAAAGCTAGACCCCTGGGACAGCCCTGTGAGCACTGTTCAGTCACAGCTCTGATTAGAGACGGAGAGAGGGAGGGGAGGGGGGAGAGAAGGAGGGAGAGAGAGGAGGTAGAGAGTGAGAAAGGTGCTGCAGAACAAGAGAGAGAGAGAGACAGAGATCGGGGGCAAGAGAGAGAACAAAAGAGACAGTAAGAAAGATAGAAATAATCAGAACCTTTTTCTCTCCTTCTGTTGCTCGGCTCCTGTTATTGGCCCCTCCAGGTTGAGTAAAGGTTGCTGGAGACAAAATGGAGAGAAAATCAAGCAGACAGGTCTGGCCCAGCTACTGTAGCAGCCTATCTCTGCTGCATCACATCACTCCCTCAGCCTGGAGATCAGGAACATGGATTTCCCTGCCTGGCTCAGTCGATACTGCCGCTTCACTAAACTCAATTCACTTTGCATTATTTATCTTCCAGCCCCTGTATGCTATTTTGTTCTCCTGGTTGATTAAGATTTCTTTGATTTGATTTATTAAGATCCCCATTAGCCGATGCCAATGGTGACAGCTAGTCTTACTGGGGTCTGACACATAACGAAAGACATTACAGACAAAATACTTTACAATTCACATACATTTAAAAACATTAACCTGGTGTGTGTGTGTGTGCATCTACATACATGTCAGTACATACACAGGCAGGTCACATGGGGGTGAGGCGTTGTGCCGTGAGGTGTTGCTTTATTTGTTTTTTGAAATCAGGTTTGCGGTTCACTTGCGCTATATACGATGGAAGGAAGTTCCATGCACTCATTGCTCTGTATAATTTCCTTGAATTTGTTCTGGACCTGGGGACTGTGAAAATAACCCTGTTGGCATGCCACAATGGATTAGCAGACCTTAGCGGTCAAGGTTAGACCAGGAGTTATAATGCTTGTGCAGATACTGACACAAGGTTTGACTGCAGTTTTAGGGCTTCATACTTACACACATCTGTGGACTTCTGTTGGACCATGTCATTTGCAAGCAGCCCTTACTAGGCCTCTGTTAAAGCTTTAATCCTTAGTTAATACATTCATTTTTTGACTTATATTGATTTTATATGCCCATTGATTCTTAGTTCAACTGCTGTACCCCATCAGAACCCAAAATATAAGCTTGTTTTACTCCAATGTTTGTAAACAATGTCAATGTAAACAAACAATGTATAGCCTCAAAACATGGTTATAACTATAATTTTGATATCATGAATGGTCAGTCATTGCACCCATAGCTCTGTCTGTAAATTTGAGAGTGGTCACATTTCTCCAGGCCCATCACCACGCTTTTTACCAAAAAAGAGGCGGGGTTCCACTTTGTTATTGTTTCATTTAAGGATTCTAGCTTTAAATGATCAGATCATCTGTGTGTTTAAGAGAAGATATGTTGGTTTGAGAGAAGATGTCATGCACATACATTTATTCAATACGCATCAAACAGCTAAAGGTTTATCTGATCGCTTGTATCTGCTTACAAACTGTCTGTGAAGTGATGATCCTTCACCTTGGACCTTTAGGCCTTGTCCAATCTGACAATTAGCCACAAGGTCAATCCAATCAATCAATCAATCAGCTCATCAGACGCCACCGCCCACAGCATGACTAAGGAAAACCTGACCAGACTGAGAGTGAGATAGCCAGCCACAGTGAAACAAGACTCTGTATACATCCCAAATGACACCCTATTCCCTACATAGTGCACTACTTTTGACCAGAGCCCTATGGACCCTATATAGGGAATAGGGTGCCATTTGGGACACAGGCTCTGTTTCTCCTGTCTTTGTCCTCAAGGTCGTTCTTCCTCATGATAGGCATCAGTATTCAGGGCCTGCGCTCAGATGGATTAGTTTAATATTGAATTAGAACAGTCTTTTATCAAGGCCTTAGGAGCCATGTCCAGGTTAGCTCTAATAATGTCACTCATTTGGAGAAGGCCTCTCCTTCCCTGTTAGGGAGGAGAGAGAAAAAGAAAGAGGGTAAGAATGAGCGTGAGAGAAGGAGAGAATCTGCAATGTGTGGATGGACTGGGAGATGAGCTGAGCTGTTTTTAGCTCAGAGAGGTGAGAAGCAGGGCCTGAATCTAGAGACACACGCTATTTCTCTCTCTCTCTCTCTCTCTCTCTCTCTCTCTCTCTCTCTCTCTCTCTCTCTCTCTCTCTCTCTCTCTCTCTCTCTCTCTCTCTCTCTCTCTCTCTCTCTCTCTCTCTCTCTCTCTCTCTCTCTCTCTCTCTCTCTCTCTCAATTCAACTTACTCTGCATATTTTCAATATTAACATAATTAAAATAACAATAATCAATATTGTCAATGGGACGACAGTAACAACAATAATCAAGGGTCAAAATAACCATATGTTGAATAATAACAATAAGCATAGAGGACATGTGCAGGTTGGTTGGTCTGTCAGGGTTTCACATTTTTGGAAATCACACTCTAACGGTTTTATATTTTCTCCATTTAGTCAGGAAATGCAGCTCTGTCTCAGTTTCTGCTGTGGTTTAGTGGTTGCACAGCCTTTCCTCTACAGGTTTTCATGTGTCTACCCTTCTCAATGGCAAGGCTGTGCTCACTGAGCCTTTACTTAGTCAAGGTTTTGATCAGTAACCATGGTCAAATGGTTAGCTACAGTGTATTGTCGATTTAGGGCCAGATAGCACTGCATTTTGCTTTGTGCTTGTGCTTGTGTTTCCCAATAAGTAATGTAGTTTGGTTTTGACTGTGTTGTAATTTGTTTTTTTCTGATTGATTGGATTTTCTGGTCCTGCGGCTTCAGTGTGTTAGTAGAACAGGTTTGTGAATTTAGCCCCAGGACCAGCTGGATGAGGGGACTCTTTTCTTTTCTTTGCTCAGCTCTTGGCATTGCAGGGCTTGGTAAGGATATGAGAGGGGGTCACTGTATTTTATATGTTTCCAAAACTTAATTGCTCTTTTTTCTGTTTTTATTATTAATGGATATTGGCCTAATTCTGCCCTGCATGCATTGTTTGTAATTTTGTGCCCATCTGTATGGATTTCTGATGTTGTACAGCTTACTGGGCTGTGAATGTGTGGATATTTCTATGTCTGTTCTTTTGAGGAACAAGGTAATTTGGCTATGATCAGACAGAGGTCTTAGTGGCTTGACGGTGAATGAGCTGAGAGAGAAAGGGTCAATGTCTGTAATCATATAGTCTACTGTGCTGTGGCCAAGAGGTCAGCAATAGGTGAATCTCCCCAAAGAGTCCCCCCGTAAACTACCATTGACAAAGTACAGACCCAGGCTACGACAGAGCCGCAACAGATCCCTTCCGTTTTTGATTATGGTGCTGTCACTGTTGTTTCAATGGTGGAGATTAAGACAGATATAAATAGTATGGCCTATAATAAAGCTGTCCCTTTGTGTGGTCGTTAGATCAGGTAGTGTTCGGGGGGGGGGGGCAAAGGAACATATATTTTTCTGTCAGTACAAGGTTTTAACCAAATGTGATATTTACCAATTTTGAAGGAATCAATTAGATTTTGTACAGATTTGTACCAAATGTTCAATCCAGAGCTGTGTTTCTGTGACGGCACAATTACCTCTCTGTAGCCTGTGGGACAGTGAGTGACAATGTCTGCCTTACACCATGTCTCCTGCAGAATGATGACGTCAACATCTTTAACATTTTTTTTAAACTCCAGCGCTAAACTCTTCAGACTAAAGGTTGATGAGTTTAGGCCCTGAATGTTCCACATGCTAACTGATAGTGATTTCATGTTGCAAAAAGAAAGAATAGCACAGTCAAAAATACAGTAACTACTAAGTTGTTAAGAGTGAGATAAACAATGGATAACAGCAAACATTTGTTTATTTTTATTTTTTTCTTCTTCCTATACATTGAACAAGTAAACTTTTAGTACAATAACTGTGTGTGTGTGTGTGTGTGTGTGTGCGTTTAGTTCAGATGTATTGGAGGAGCTGTTTAATCTCACTCAATCCTGCAGAGTTTTCCTGTCCTCTGAGGGCCTCCGCGTAGCTGCGCTGGTTCTGCTGTTGGGCCCTATGGAGGGGAGGGGGGTAGAGGTGGTGGTGGTCTGGTGTGGGGTAGCAGGCTGGGCCCGGTCCAGTCTGGCTGCGCCGGTGGAGGTGGTGATACTCTGGTGGTGGGTGGGGCCTGTGTCCTTTAGAGACTTGATAAACATCCCTACTGTCTGCTTCCTCAGTTGGGAGTAGTCAAGCAGGTGCTCTGGGGTGATTGTTGGGGGTGAGCAACGTGCATGTTTGTGAGTAGGCCACACCGTCTGGTGATGTCAGCATTGACTTTCTGAATGGTACGGGGATGAAAGTCTTTGTGGGGCAGCAGAGTTGAGATGGTGATGTGGGAGTTGGGGAACCACTCAGAGGCCCTCTCTGCTACTCTGTTGACCAGGCTGCCTACTCTCTCCTGCTCCTCACGCAGGTTGTTGGTGCCGGTGTGAATAATAAAGTGGCCTGGTGTGCCAAAGTCAGGCTCGGACAGGATGTGGAGTGCATCCTGTGTTTTTGGGCACCATATTTTGGACAGGGGAAGAGTTTATCCTCTTGGAGAGCCTTGAGTCAATGAGGATGGCCACATCAGTGGGTTTTATCAGAGTAGTGGGTTTACGGTGTGGGGCTGGGGTACACAGGGCCTGTGTACAAGGATGGGTGTGTGGGGTTGTGTCAGCCTCCTTGTTGACTGGTGGTGTGGGTAAAGGGAGGTCGGTATCGGGGGTGGTTGTGGGTGAAGGTGGGTCAGTGGGGTGGGGTTTGTCGTGCTGCAGCTTCTCTCTAGGAGTATCTACAGTCTGTTCTCTATGTGGCAGCACTCTCTTGATGACAGAAAACTCCTTTACCATCTCCTCCTTTACCTACACTAGCTCTATCCTCATGGTTGCCTTTACCTCCTCAAGCTCTGTGGTAAGGCTCTCTCTCAGCTCCTGGACAGAGTTCTTCAGCTGGGTCCTGCACTGGTTGATCTGGTCCCGTTGTCAGGCTCTGGCCATAGAGAAGCCTATTTGCTTCTCTATGTAGCCATGGTCAGAGTCTGACAGTTTCTATTCCTTTCTGTTTCTGTCTGGGTTTTGGGTTGGATCCCTAATTAGAGGCAGCTGCACTGCATTGTCTCTAATTAGGGATCCTACATGTGTCTGTATGTCCTACACCTTTGTGTGGGTCGTTATTCCTCCAGTCACAAGTGAGTTGCCACATTACGTTTATAATATCGTGTTTCATTTGGACGTTACGCTTGTGGATTATTATTAACACATAGTAAATTAAAAAAGGAATGTCGAACTACTATCCCTGCGCTGCGTCTTGGTCTCTCCACACACACAACCGTGACACCCGTAGAAGCTCTGTGTCTGGGCTGGAGGTGGTGTAGCTGGGGAGCTTCTCCTTTAGCTCAGTAACCCATACCTCTAACAGAGCCAGCCTGTCTCTGAGCAGGCTAATGGTGGTGTGGTCTTGGCTCTGGTGGTCGTAGACAGGCAAGGGGGAGGATAGACCTGTTGCGTGGATCTGGGCCTAGGCTCCTGCTGTTGGAGTGCGTGAGGTGAGGGGAGAGGTCGGGGTGCTGTCCTTGTCCTTTTTGGTTTCTGCTATCTTCCTTACACTCTTAGAAGTAAAGGTGCTATCTAGAACCTAAAAGGTTTCTTCGGCTGTCCCCATAGGAGAACCCTTTGAAGAACCCTTTTTGGTTCCAGGCAGAACCTTTTTGTGTTCCATGTAGAACCCTCTGTGTAAAGGGTTCTACATGGAACACAAAAACCCCAAATAGTTCTTCCTGGAACCAAAAAGGGTTCTTCAAAGGGTTCTCCTATGGGGACACCCAAATAACCCTTTTTTTTCTAAGAGTGTAGTGTGGGGATGTCCTGCACAAAAGAGCTGAGTGCCTGTCTACGACCACCAGAGCCAAGACCACACCACCATTAGCCTGCTCAGAGACAGGCTGAGTGCAGCCTCACAGCCCTGGACCATGACAGTGTCGTTCTGGTACACGTTTACCGTCACAAACCTGTTTTCCTGCTCCTTTTCGCTGTCCTCAAAAATGTGTATTTGCCTTCCCTTGCAGATGACTTTCTTTGTTGTATAGCTGAAATGCCTGGTTACAGCTGTATGTCAGGCAGTAGTGTGGTCTGTGTAAAATAACAGGTTTGTAACAATCCTGTTGTGTGAGCAGTCGGCAAACAAAGTTTCCGGGTTCTCCCTCTGAATTCTGTTTTTAAAATTGATTATTCCCTTCTCTGATTTGATTTCTGCTGGAAATTTAAAAAAAGGGGATGAATGTCTTTCAGTCTCTGCTGCTGCTGGTGCTGCTAGTGCTGCCTCAGTGGCCATATTGCTATGGTTACCACTAGTAAAGAGTTGGAGCTAGTCAGTTGTAGAATTTGATTACCTACAGTATATATGTTTTGCTATTTAATCTTGCAATCTTACTCTTAACAAACAGAAAGTTATAACAAGTCAGGAGATGTACTTCTCTCTCTCTCTCTCTCTCTCTCTCTCTCTCTCTCTCTCTCTCTCTCTCTCTCTTTCTTTCTCTCCTGCTCTCTCTCTCCTTCTCTCCTGCCCTATCTCTCTCCTTCTCTCCTGCCCTCTCTCTCTCATTTTCTGTCTGTCTGTCTGATGTATGATGTACTACTGCAAAAGGAGAAAAAGACAGAAGGAGAGGAGGAGAGGAGAGGAGAGGAGGTGAGAAAAGGAGGAGAGGAAAGTATAGAAAGAAAGCAGGGGAGGAGGAGAGCCAGAGGAGAGGTGGAGATGCAGGACAGTTCTCAGAAAAATGATCTGGGGGCAAACCACAGTCATCAGTCAGGAAGTATTCAAACTCTTTACTGGCAGAGTTGGTGAACTAGAGGAGTGCTTCCTGAATATGGGTCTAGGATGATTAATTTTAGGTCATGTCTGAGAGTTGTCTTGAAACGTTATGTTTTCCAAACATGGGGAAAAAGGCTGCAACTAGATACATTCTTCTATTTATGGTGCTCTTTTATCAAAAAGCTGACACGTTCCAGCAGAACGTCTTTTTCAAAAAGTTTGGGAACAACATCACTAGAGGCCCTTGGTGATTTTCTCAGCTACACAGACACAACTCTGCTTTAGATTTTACTTTAGTAAAGGAGATTTATTACTCTTTTGTCATATTATCGACCAGCGTGCGTGGAACAGAGGGTACCCAGTGCATCCAGCCAGTCAGGATTAAATATAAATACATGCACTAAGTGCTGGAGTTTGAAAGTTACCATGGAAACTGTGGTACTCAGGGCTACTGTGGAGAGGGTGTGTACGCGTGCGTGTGTAGGTGTGTCGGTGTGTGTACGCGTGAACGTGCATGTGTGTGTGCGTGTGTGTGTGTGCGCACACCCGTTTGTGCATATAAGTGTGCCTGTGTGAGTGTGTGCATGTGTTTGTGTGTGTGTGTGTGTGTGTGGTCAAGCCTCCTGATCTCTCCTCAGTGGAATGTAAGATGGAAGCACAACAGCTCAATGGACCCTCTGACCCGAATGCTAATGGATCAGATCTGCTAGTGTCTCAAATGGCACCCTATTCCCTGTACAGCGCACTACTTTTGACCAGACCCTATGAGCCCTGATCAACAGTTGTGCACCATGTAGGGGATAGAGTGCCGTTTGGGATTCATCCCTGGCTCACCCTCGGCTCCCTTTCCTCAGATTGGAAACCCTTATAAGGTGCTGGTAAGAGAGAAGAAAGATAGAGAGAGAAAGATAGAAAGAACACACACAGAGGTGCAGTACAGATTCCCAGCTGCTGTTCCAGTAACCTAGTCCTCTATGCAGGAACAAAAAGTGCTGAGTACTGTTACATCATAATATCAGCGGTCACAGATACACACCAAATGTTAGCTTAAGTGTGTGTGTTTGTGTGTGTGTGTGCGTGTGTGTGTGTGTGTGTGTGTGTGTGTGTGTGTATACATTATCTGTTTGCCTATTTGTGTTTGCATGTGTGTAAAGTGTTAGTGTGTGCCAAGCAGTGTTGGGATTAGTTACTTGAAAAAGTAATATATTGCATATTACGAGTTACGTTTAACCGAAGTAACGTTACTTTACAATATTAGTTTGTGTGAAAAGTAAAGATTTATATTACTTTGCGTTACTGTCATGAAAAAAATCAAAAATCTCAGTTTGTTTGACTGTAGGAGGAAGTAAGGCGAGCCGTGCACGCTCTACCAAGGATAGGCTACCTACTAACTCAGGTTTGATCACTAGCTTCACCTTTAATCTGTGGCGCTGCTTTCCTGTGCTACTCTAAAAGTGATGCGCTTTGGGCTGCTTAATTCGCCTTATATACTGCAATCCAAACCTCTGTACAGATTTCCTATCTTTTCATTCAAAATCTTTCTCTTGAGCTGCCAGTTCTGGTTATAGACTGCACCTATAGAGACGTATAGAGAGCACACTAGGCAGGAAAGCCCTCTATGGGCTTTGCTATCACAAAAGCGATCAATGGCAAAGATCAGAGGTGTGCCCTCTATATATTTCTATGGACAGCGTCTGTTATGACATTTCTCCAGCATCTTTCTCCGCTCACTCTAAAACGCAATGAGGAATCAAGTCATGGTTCTGAGAGAGATATGATTCTGAAAGTAATGCATGTGTTGTTTGACAAAGTAACTATGAATTATACCCAGTTTGAAAAAGTAACACGTTACTTAACTCTGTTACTCATAAAAGTAATCTGATTACATAACACGTTACTTTTGTTATGTGTTACCCCCAACACCGGAACCAAGTGTTAGTGTGTTTGTTGTGTGAGTGACTGTGAGTGCTTTTATGAAATATTAAATCTGGGAGTGTTTGCACTTTGTTATCGCCCACAGACTAATGGAGCTCTGTGAGAGTCATGGGACAGAGGAGACGTTTCCTGCCACACACGCACACACACACACAAAAATATAGTCCTAGGATGAGATGGAGCGTTCATCGTTGTGCATTTTCTTGTCAGAGGAAAACCCACATCTGTCAGCACCTCTGGGTTGTTCACACTTAATTTTTCTGTCTGTCTGTCTAATTCTCCATGCATCCCTCTTTTTGCACAGCTCAGAGAGGTGAAAAGCAGGGCCTGAATCCGGACACACATGCTATTTCTCTCTCTCTCTCTCTCTCTCTCTCTCTCTCTCTCTCTCTCTCTCTCTCTCTCTCTCTCTCTCAATTCAATTCAGTTCAGTTCAAGGGGCTTCATTGGCATGGGAAACATATGTTAACATTGCCAAAGCAAGTGAAGTAGATAATAAACAAGAGTGAAATAAACAATAAAAATTAGTAAACATTACACTCACAGAAGTTCCAAAAGAATTTCAAATGTCATATTATGTATATATACAGTGTTGTAACGATGTGCAAATGGTTAAAGTATAAAAGGAAAAATAAATAAACATAAATATGGGTTGTATTTACAATGTTGTTTGTTCTTCACTGGTTGCCCTTTTCTTGTGGCAACAGGTCAAAAATCTTGCTGCTGTGATGGCACACTGTGGTATTTCACCCAGTAGATATGGGAGTTTATCGAAATTGGATTTGTTTTCGAATTCTTTGTGGATCTGTGTAATCCGAGAGAAATATGTGTCTCTAATATGGAACACCATTATTTTGGTCTTACTGAGATTCACTGTGCAGATGATCTAGGTGCTGCAGATTCTAGTAGGGCGAGGCTGGGTGATGCAGACTGTTCTAGTGCCCTCGCCAATTCGTTAATATATATATATTTTGAAGAGGGTGGGGCTTAAGCTGCATCCCTGTCTCACCCCACGACCCTGTGGAAAGAAATGTGTGTGGTTTTTTTGCCAGTTTTAACCACACGCTTATTGTTTGTGTACATGGATTTTATAATGTCTTATGTTTTTCCCCCAACACCACTTTCCATTAATTAGTATAGCAGACCCTCATGCCAAATTGAGTCAAAGGCTTTTTTGAAATCAACAAAGCATGAGACGACTTCCCCTTTGTTTAGGTTTGTTTGTTTGTCAATTAGGATGTGCAGTGTGAATATGTGGTCTGTCGTACGATAATTTGGTAAAAAGCCGATTTGACATTTGCTCAGTACAGGAGGAAATTGACTAGTCTGCTGTTAATGATAATGCAGAGGATTTTCCCAAGGTTGCTGTTGACGCATATCCCATGGTAGTTATTGAGGTCAAATTTGTCTCCACTTTTGTGGATTTGTGTGAACAGTCCTTGGTTCCAAATATTGGGGAAGATGCCAGAGCCAAGGATGATGTTAAAGAGTTTAAGTATAGCCAATTGGAATTTGTTGTCTGGATACGTTATCATTTCATTGAGGATACCATCAACACCACAGGCCTTTTTGGGTTGGAGGGTTTTTATTTTGTCCTGTAGTTCATTTAAGGTAATTGGAGATTCCAGTGGGTTCTGGTAGTCTCTCTCTCTCTCTCTCTCTCTCTCTCTCTCTCTCTCTCTCTCTCTCTCTCTCTCTCTCTCTCTCTCTCTCTCTCTCTCTCTCTCTCTCTCTCTCTCTCTCTCTCTCTCTCTCTCTCTATCTCTATCTCTCTTTCTCAGCCTTATATATGCAGTGAAGTTGATTGGTTAGGGGGGGAGTTGAGGTGTGGTATTTTCTCTTGAACCTGAGTTTTATCTAACTTTATGTATCCTTCTCTCTGTCTCTCTCTCTCTCTCTCTCTCTCTCTTTCTCTGTCTTTCTCTCTCAGCCTGTATATATGCAGTTGAGTTGTTGATTGGTTAAGGGGGAGGAGTTGAGGTGTGGTATTTTTTAACTGCATTATATACATACACATGCACATAGCTCAAGTGTGAATACAGCCCCCAGTGACTTACACAAAAATCTTGATTTATTGATTTTAGGGTAGGATGTGTTTATTGGCATATGTATACTATACTATCATTGTTCTGAATTTACTGTGTTAATGCCCATGTAGCATTATAACAAACATGTCTGCTGCTGATGTTTTTATGAGTCTCCACAGTGGTGCTGGTGGTGTTTGAAGTATGAAATAGCTGTTGAGCGTTAGTGTTTAAAACACAGATACTGCCTCAGGCGCTTTTGGTGTGTGTTGTTACTTCACTGTACAGTATATCAAAGCAAGGCATACGTTCATAGAGGGATGGGATGAGAGAGAGAGAGAAATAGAGAGAGAGAGAGAGAGAGAGAGAGAGAGAGAGAGAGAGAGAGAGAGAGAGAGAGAGAGAGAGAGAGAGAGAGAGAGAGAGAGAGAAAGGGACAATGATGCCCAGTCAGATACAAACAGATATCATCCACTGGTATTACATGTCAGGCATTTAGGTGTTACTATGATAATCTAAAACTTGCTCCAGACACTTTGAATTCAGAGTTAGAGCAGAATATGAAACATGAGGCCCGGTTATGATCTGTTTTCCTTAACTGAAGCCATACTTTAACATAGAGACTTCTAATGTGTGTCCCAAATTGCACCCTATTCCATATGGGCCATAAATGGGCCCTGGTCAAATGTAGTGCACTAAATAGGAAATACGGTGCCATTTGAGACGCATTCCTACTGTAGGAGGAATACCTCTGTTGTACAAGGGTTCTACAAGAGACACTTTAGCGGTGACATTTAGAAGAAGAGTAGTGCCCTTTGAGAAAACTTGATTTAACAGGAACACAAAAAGGACAACACATCAAAGTGGGCACACTTTATGACTCATAACAAAACAACTCAGCAGTTGAGTCACTGTTCAATTCTGCCTCCCTTCATATTTCTCCTCCTCTTCTCCTTCTATGCCTTCATTCATCGCAACCTCCAGGTCAAGTCCTCTAGGGATGTGTCAGAAATGGAACCCTATTCTCTATATAGTGTATTACATTTTTGTCAAAAGTAGTGCACTATATATTGAATAGGGTGCCATTTGGGACACTGCCTGTAAATGCAGGCCTTTCTTCTCTTCGGCTGATACTTGTGATGTGAATTCACATTTTATTTCAACACTTAATCAGCAAAACAGAGCTATTTAACCCTGAGATGACGTGTGTTGTTTCAAGGTGATACTTCGCATGAGGATACATTTTTTTCCCCCTATTTACTACAGATACGCATTGCTCTTTCTACTTGAAAGGAGGGAGGCAGGACAGGGTTACAAAGGCTCTGTGGGAATCACGAGCACACTTCAAAGACAAGCTTATTCAAAAAGACGTTTCACCTTCCGTGAAGTAGCAGCCATTAAGAATGCTGAGACAATGATGTTGTGATTCACTTCACTCTCATCACAGTTATGTACTGAGCACAGGAGTATTACTGTCTGTAGTTCGGAGCGTCATCTGGACTTTAGCCACATATTGCCGTACCCTTATCCTACTCCTCCTCTGTTCCTCTGGTGATGTAGAGGTAAAACCAGGCCCTGTAGCCCCCAGTACTACACCTATTCCCCAGGCGCTCTCATTTGTTGACTTCTGTAACCGTAAAAGCCTTGGTTTCATGCATGTTAACATCAGAAGCCTAAGTTTGATTTTATTCACTGCTTTAGCACACTCTGCCAACCCTGATGTCCTAGCCGTGTCTGAATCCTGGCTTAGGAAGGCCTGACATTTCCATCCCCAACTACAACATTTTCCATCAAAATAGAACTAACAAAAGAAGCGGAGTTGCAATCTACTGCAGAGATAACCTGCAGAGTTCTGTCATACTATCCAGGTCTGTGCCCAAACAGTTTGAGCTTCTACTTTTAAAAATCCACCTTTACAGAAATAAGTCTCTCACTGTTGCCGCTTGTTTCAGTCCCTCCTCAGCCCCCAACTGTGCCCTGGACACTATATGTGAATTGATTGCCCCCCATCTATCTTCAGAGTTCGTACTGTTAGGTGACCTAAACTGGGATATGCTTAACACCCCGGCCGTCCTACAATCTAAGCTAGATGCCCTCAATCTCACACAAATTATCAAGGAACCTACCAGGTACAACCCTAAATCTGTAAACATGGGCACCCTCATAGATATCATCCTGACTAACTTGCCCTGCAAATACACCTCCGCTGTCTTCAACCAGGATCTCAGCGATCACTGCTTCATTGCCTGCATCCGTAATGGGTCCGCGGTCAAACGACTACCCCTCATTACTGTCAAATGCTCCCTAAAACACTTCAGCAAGCAGGCCTTTCTAATCGACCTTGCCGGGTATCCTGGAAGGATATTAACCTCATCCCGTCAGTAGACGATGCCTGGTTGTTCATTAAAAGTGCTATCCTCACCATGCCCCATTCAAAAAATGTAGAACTAAGAACAGATATAGCCCTTGGTTCACTCCAGACTTGACTGCCCTTGACCAGCACAAAAACATCTTGCATTAGCATCGAATAGCCCCCACGATATGCAACTTTTCAGGGAAGTCAGGAACCAATACACACAATCATTTAGAAAAGCAAAGGCTAGCTTTTTCAAACAGAAATTTGCATCCTGTAGCACCAATTCCAAAAATGTTGGGACACTGTAAAGTCCATGGAGAATAAAAGCACCTCCTCCCAGCTGCTCACTGCACTGAGGCTAGGAAACACTGTCACCACCGATAAATCTACGATAATAGAGAATTTCAATAAGCATTTTGCTACGCCTGGCCATGCTTTCCACCTGGCTACCGCTACCCCGGCCAACAGCTCTGCACCCCCCGCAGCAACTTGCCCAAGCCCCCCGCCCCCCCCCCCCCCCGCTTCTCCTTCACCCAAATACATATAGCTGATGTTCTGAAAGAGCTGAAAAATCTGGACCCCTACAAATCTGCTGGGCTAGACAATCTGGACCCTTTCTTTCTAAAATGATCGCTGCAATTGTTGCAACCCCTATTAATAGCCTGTTCAACCTCTCTTTCGCATCGTCTGAGATCCCTAGAGATTGGAAAGCTGCCGCGGTCAGACACTCTAGACCCAAACTGTTACAGACCTATATCCATCCTGCCCTGCCTTTCTAAAGTCTTTGAAAGGCAAGTTAACAAACAGATCACCAACCATTTCGAATCCCACCGTACCTTCTCCGCTATGCAATCTGGTTTCCGAGTTGATCATGGGTGCACCTCAGCCACGCTCAAGGTCCTAAACGAAATCATAACCGCCATCGATAAAAGACAGCACTGTGCAGCCGTCTTCATCGACCTGGCCAAGGCGTTCGACTCTGTCAGTCAGCCTTGGTTTCTCAAATGACTGCCTCGCCTGGT
Source organism: Thymallus thymallus (assembly GCA_023634145.1). Lineage (NCBI taxonomy): Eukaryota > Metazoa > Chordata > Actinopteri > Salmoniformes > Salmonidae > Thymallus > Thymallus thymallus. The sequence goes on from CM042411.1 coordinate 8,899,061, forward strand.
TCACTAACTACTTCTCGGATAGAGTTCAGTGGGTCAAATCGGAGGGCCTGTTGTCCGGACCTGTGGCAGTCCCTATGGGGTGCAATTGTATATACAGTTGAAGTCAGAAGTTTACATACACTTAGGTTGAAGTCATTAATACACATTTTTCAACCACTCCACACAGATTTCATGTTAACAAACTATAGTTTTGGCAAGTCGGTTAGGACATCTACTTTGTGCATGACACAAGTAATTCTTCCAACAATTGTTTACAGACAGATTATTTCACTTATAATTTACTATATAACAACTCCAGTGGGTCAGAAGTTTACATACACTAAGTTGACTGTGCCTTTAAACAGCTTGGAAAATTCCAGAAAATGATGTCATGGCTTTAGAAGCTTCTGATAGGCTAATTTACATAATTCTAGTCAATTGGAGGTGTACCTGTGGATGTATTTCAAGGCCTACCTTCAAACTCAGTGCCTCTTTGCTCAACATCATGGGAAAATCAAAAGAAATCAGCCAAAAAATTGTAGACCTCTACAAGTCTGGCTCATCCTTGGGAGCAATTTCCAAACGCTTGAAGGTACCATGTTCATCTGTACAAACAACGGTACGCTAGTATAAACACCACTGGACCACGCAGCCGTTATACCGCTCAGGAAGGAGACGCATTCTGTCTCCTAGAGATGAACATACTTTGGTGCAAAAAGTACAAATCAAACCCAGAACAACAGCAAAGGACCTTGTGAAGATGGCCCTTCTTCGGACACTGTGTTAACAAACCTTCAAACAAGCTTCAATGCCATACAACACTCCTTCCATGGCCTTCAACTTCTCTTAAATGCTAGTAAAACTAAATGAATGCTCTTCAATCGAACGCTGCCCGCACCCGCCAGCCGGACTAGCATCACTACTCTCGAAGGGTCTGACTTAGAATATGTGGACACCTACAAATACCTTGGTGTCTTGTTAGACTGTAAACTCTCCTTCCAGACTCACATTAAGCATCTCCAATCCAAAATTAAATCTAGAATTGGCTTATTTCGCAACAAAACCTGCCCTCGTAAAACTGCCAATCCTACCGGTCCTTGACTTTGGCGATGTCATTTACAAAATAGCTTCCAACACTCTAAATTGGATGTAGTCAATCACAGTGCCATCCGTTTTGTTACCAAAGTCCCATATACTACCCACCACTGCAACCTGTATTCTCTCGTTGGCTGGCCCTCACAACATATTCGTCGCCTAACCAACTGGCTCCAGGTCATCTATAAGTCTTTGCTAGGTAAATCCCCGCCTTATCTCAGCTCGCTGGTCACCATAGCAACACCCACCCGTAGCATTCGCTCCAGCAGGTATATTTCACTAGTCATCCCCAAAGCCAACACCTCATTTGACCGCCATTCCTTCAAGTTCTCTGTTGGCAATGACTGGAACGAATTGCAAAAATCATTGAAGCTGGAGACCTCCATCTCCCTCAAAACTTTAAGCATCAGCTGTCAGAGCAGCTTACCGATCACTGCACCAATGTTATTTTTGCTCATTTGCACCCCAGTATCTCTATTTACACATCATCATCTGCACATCTATCACTCCATTGTTAATGCTAAATTGTAATTATTTCGCCACTATGGCCTATGTATTGCCTTACCTTCCTAATCTTACTACATTTTCACACACTGTATATAGATTTTCTATTGTGTTATTAACTGTACGTTTGTTTATCCCATGTGTAACTCTGTGTTGTTGTTGTTTTTGTCGCACTGCTTTGCTTTATCTTGGCCAGGTCGCAGTTGTAAATGAGAACTTGTTCTCAACTTGCCGACCTGGTTAAATAAAGGTGAACATGCGTGTGTCAGATGCACTTCCGAGTGTTATCCTGGTATATACAGTGGGGAGAACAAGTATTTGATACACTGCCGATTTTGCAGGTTTTCCTACTTACAAAGCGTGTAGAGGTCTGTAATTTTGATCATAGGTACACTTCAACTGTGAGAGACGGAATCTAAAACAAAAATCCAGAAAATCACATTGTATGATTTTTAAATAATTAATTTGCATTTTATTGCATGACATAAGTATTTGATCACCTACCAACCAGTAAGAATTCCGTCTCTCACAGACCTGTTTGTTTTTCTTTAAGAAGCCCTCCTGTTCTCCACTCATTACCTGTATTAACTGCACCTGTTTGAACTCGTTACCTGTATAAAAGACACCTGTCCACACACTCTATCAAACAGACTCCAACCTCTCCACAATGGCCAAGACCAGAGAGCTGTGTAAGGACATCAGGGATAAAATTGTAGACCTGCACAAGGCTGGGATGGGCTACAGGACAATAGGCAAGCAGCTTGGTGAGAAGGCAACAACTGTTGGCGCAATTATTAGAAAATGTAAGAAGTTCAAGATGACGGTCAATCTCCCTCGGTCTGGGGCACCACGCAAGATCTCACCTCGTGGGGCATCAATGATCATGAGGAAGGTGAGGGATCAGCACAGAACTACACGGCAGGACCTGGTCAATGACCTGAAGAGTGCTGGGACCACAGTCTCAAAGAAAACCATTAGTAACACACTACGCCGTCATGGATTAAAATCCTGCAGCGCACGCAAGGTCCCCCTGCTCAAGCCAGCGCATGTCCAGGCCCGTCTGAAGTTTGCCAATGACCATCTGGATGATCCAGAGGAGGAATGGGAGAAGGTCATGTGGTCTGATGAGACAAAAATATAGCTTTTTGGTCTAAACTCCACTCGCCGTGTTTGGAGGAAGAAGAAGGATGAGTACAACCCCAAGAACACCATCCCAACCGTGAAGCATGGAGGTGGAAACATCATTCTTTGGGGATGCTTTTCTGCAAAGGGGACAGGACGACTGCACCGTATTGAGGGGAGGATGGATGGGGCCATGTATCGCGAGATCTTGGCCAACAACCTCCTTCCCTCAGTAAGAGCATTGAAGATGGGTCGTGGCTGGGTCTTCCAGCATGACAACGACCCGAAACACACAGCCAGGGCAACTAAGGAGTGGCTCCGTAAGAAGCATCTCAAAACCTGAAGGATCTGTATGGAGGAGGGGGCCAAAATCCCTGCTGCAGTGTGTGCAAACCTGGTCAAGAACTACAGGAAACGTATGATCTCTGTAATTGCAAACAAAGGTTTCTGTACCAAATATGAAGTTCTGCTTTTCTGATGTATCAAATACTTATGTCATGCAATAAAATGCAAATTAATTTTCTTGGCCAACAACCTCCTTCCCTCAGTAAGAGCATTGAAGATGGGTCGTGGCTGGGTCTTTCAGCATGACAACGACCCGAAACACACAGCCAGGGCAACTAAGGAGTGGCTCCGTAAGAAGCATCTCAAGGTCCTGGAGTGGCCTAGCCAGTCTCCAGACCTGAACCCAATAGAAAATCTTTGGAGGGAGCTGAAAGTCCGTATTGCCCAGCGACAGCCCCGAAACCTGAAGGATCTAGAGAAGGTCTGTATGGAGGAGTGGGCCAAAATCCCTGCTGCAGTGTGTGCAAACCTGGTCAAGAACTACAGGAAACGTATGATCTCTGTAATTGCAAACAAAGGTTTCTATACCAAATATTAAGTTCTGCTTTTCTGATGTATCAAATACTTATGTCATGCAATAAAATGCAAATTAATTACTTAATTACTTTTCTGAATTTTTGTTTTAGATTCCGTCACTCACAGTTGAAGAGTACCTATGATAAAAATTACAGACTTCTACATGCTTTGTAAGTGGGAAAACCTGCAAAATCGGCAGTGTATCAAATACTTGTTCTCCCCACTGTATATAAAAGTATATATTTTTTGATAGTATTCCTTTCTTAGATTATGGACTTCCATTCAGCATTCCGCTACTACACTTTCTTCATTACCATATCCTCATCTTCTCCTCCTGGAAAGCATCAGAGGAAACAATCATAAACTCACTGATTTGAGAGGGAATTCAATTCAAGAAGAAGAAGAAGAAGAAGAAGAAGAAGAAGAAGAAGAGGAAGACCTTCATTAATCCAGTAATTTTTCTCCTGCCAGACTCAAAGTTTGCATCCCAAATAGCAACATTTTTCTTATATAGTGCACTACTTTTAAGCAGAGCCCTGGTCAAAAGCAGTGCACTATATAGGGGGATAGGGTGTCATTTGGGACGTAATCTCTAAGTTAACTGTAGACAAAAAGGAAATATCTGAGATGAGATAGAGAAAGTGCAGCGACCCCAGAGGCTGTTCAGGTAGAGATTAGCCACCCCAGAATAACAAAGTACACCAGGCATGTACTGGAATTATTGTTTTTCAGCATCAGATCTGCATTAAACACTTTTAGGGAGAAAGAGAGGGAGAGAGGGTAGTGTGTAGTGTGTGTGTGTGTGTGTGTGCGCATGTGCGTACATGCATGTGTGTGTGTGTGTGTGTGTGTGTGTGTGTGTGTGTGTGTGTGTGTGTGTGGTGGGGGGGGGGTTGCTTGTGTGCACACGCACACTTCAGACAGCAAGAAACAGACAATTTGGCCTACATAATAAATAACTTATTCTTATAACTTATAACTTATTCTCATAGAGAGAGAGAGAGTTAGGACCGGTTCTAGAAATGAGAATTATTCATTATGGTCTGTGTGTCCCAAATGGCACCCTATTCTCTATATAGTGCACTACTTTTGACCAGGGCCCATAGGGCTCTGATCAAAAGTGGTGCACTTTATATGAAATAGGGATGGGCCCTGGTCAAAAGTAGCACACCCATATAGCAAATAGGATGTCATTTGGGACACAGATGGTCTGCTCCTGTTTCTCTGTGTGTCAGAAAGAAATGACAGAATAGTTATCTCACTGAGTCAGTTTATTCAGAGAGACAGACTTGACAATCTTGAGTGAGGGAGAAAATTAAGAAATAACATTAGGAAAAAATGTAGATGGGAAGGCAATGGGATTGATTTTTAGCAATTATTTTTCACTGATTGTTTTTAAGACATGCTAGGATTTGCTTCCAACTATTGCTTATTCAGAGTACTTATATGGTCTCTGCATATACTGTATGTGGATTTGTGTATCTCTAGCTACTTGTGAAATTGTTTAAAAGAGAGATAAGATAGATACTGCAAAAGAGGCAAAGAGAGATAAGAAAGATAAGAAAGATAAGCGAGGCAGAGAGAGATAAGAGGCAGAGAGATAAGAGAGGCAGAGAGAGATAAGAGGCAGAGAGATAAGAGAGGCAGAGAGAGATAAGCGAGGCAGAGAGATAAGAGAGGCAGTGAGAGATAAGCGAGGCAGAGAGAGTTAAGAGTGACAAGAAAGATAAGTGAGGAAGAAAGAGACAAGAGAAGCTGAGAGAGATAAGAGATAAGAGAGACATAAGAGAGGCAGAGAGAGAAGAGAGTCAGAGAGAGAGAAGAGAGTCAGAGAGAGAGAAGAGAGGCAGAGAGAGAAGAGAGTCAGAGAGAGAGAAGAGAGTCAGAGAGAGAGAAGAGAGGCAGAGAGAGAAGAGATGAGATGGCAGAGAGAGAGATGAGAGGCAGAGAGATATAATAGATAAGAGAGCCAGAGATAGAACAGAGGCAAAGAGAGATAAGAGAGGCAGAGAGAGAACAGGGGCAGAGAGATATAAGAGATAAGAGAGGCAGAGAACAGAGGCATACTATAGAGAGAGGGAGAGAGAGATGTATAGAGATGAAGAGAGAGATGTAGAGAGAGAGAGAATCAATCAAAAAACAGAGCAAATTGGAATGCTATCTGGCCCTAAACAGAGAGTACACAATGCCAGAATACCTGACCACTGTGACTGAACCTAAATTAAGAAATTCCTTGACTATGTACAGACTCAGTGAGCATAGCCGCAATAGGCAGAACTGGCTCTCGAGAGACGACAGGCTATGTGCCCACAGCCCACAAAATGAGGTGGAAACTGAAATACTCTTCCTAACCTCCTGCCAAATGTATGACCACATTAGAGAGACCCACAAAGAATTTGAAAATAAATCAAACATAGATAAACTTCCATACCTGTTAGGCAAAATACCACAGTGTGCAATCACAGCAGCAAGATTTGTTGCCCGTTTCCATGAAAACAGGGCAACCAGTGGAGCACCAACAACATTGTAAATACAACCTATATTTATCTGTTTATTTATTTTCCCTTTCATACTTCAACTACTTGCACATTGTTACAACACTGTACGTAGCCAACAGTATAACATTTGAAATGTCTATATTCTTAAAAAAATAATTGTGAGTGTAATGTTTACTAATGTTTATTGTCAATTTCATTTGCTTTGGCAATGTAAACATATGTTTCCCATGCCAATGAAGCCCTTTGAATCTAATTGAATTGAGAGAGAGATCGGTTCGTTCATTCGTTCAAGCGATTTAGCCTGAGTAGGCCTGCAGGAGGAATACATTTATTCATTTCAGTGCCCACTCCATCTATTTCGCATGCTTAGATTATTTTCATGCTGTATATCTTAAGCGCAGAAAGGAAACCATGCAGCATCCTTCCACCTCCTCCTTATGGTGTGGTAAGTTAGCATCCTCGCGTGAGTAATGAGTGGATGAATGTGAGTTTATCTTGAAGACACTGGGTCTAGTCTCTATAATTACCTTTCTTTCTCTGTGCCACCTCTCTCTCTCTCTCTCTGTCTCTATCTTTCTCTATCTCTCCCCACTGGACACACACTGGTTTAATCAACGTTGTTTCCACGTCGTTTCAACGAAATTACGTTGAACCAATGTGGAATAAACATTGAATTGATGTCTGTGAGAAGTGGGTCTTTCTTCATCCATCTCTTGCTCAGTGTCTCTTGCTCTCTCTCTCTCTCTCTCTCTCTCTCTCTCTCCAACTCCCACAAACTCTTTATTGGTCTCCCTCTCTCTACTTCTCTCTTTCTATCTCACTCTCTCTCTTGCTCTCTCCCTATTTCACTGCTCTGACTTTTTATCTCAAGAAGAGATTCCAATCCATGTCTGTCTGTGACATAGTTTGTCTTTTAAGCTATTTAATGATGCATGCTTTAAAAACAATGCATTCTAATATTGAAATAGTAGACACTATAACTTTTATACAGACTATACAGAGTGCCTTTCTTGTCTGTGTCCCAAATTGCACCCTAATAACTATACTGTATATTTACTTTGACCAAGGCCCACTCTGGTCAAAAGTAGTGCCCTATTTAACGAATAGAGTGCCATTAAGGACGCAGACCTTGTGTAACTTCTCAAGAACAAGAACTAGGTCACCTAAACAGAGCACTCTCCCCAGGTGAAGTGGCTGAAATCTCATGTATAAAAAGGTGGGAAGTGTTTAAGGCTATTTTTCACTTATAAATTAGAATTTATACATACTTACCTACAGTATATCTGTCATGTCCTGATTTGTTTCACCTGTCTGTGTTTGTCCCCTCCCCACACCAGGTGCACCCTATCTCCTTCATCAATTAGTTTGGGTATTTAGTCCCTTGGGTTCTGTTGGGGTTTTGCCAGATCGTCTTGCCTAGTCAGTCGTTTCCAGCACTCTATCTCGTACTACTAAACTCTGCCAGTCTGTTTCCCGGTATTTGGACCTCTACCTGCCTGTTGGATTACGTTCCTGTCTAGCCCCCTCATGTGCCTTCGACCATCTGATCTGCTGCCAAACGAACCCTGCCTGCATTACGGATTACGAGACTGTCTACTCCTCTGTACTGCCATCCTTCTGATTCCCGGTACCGAACTCTGCCTGAACTACGACTACGAGCCTGACTCCCCTTATTGGACGACTGCCATTCTGATTCCCCGTTACGAACACTGCCTGTCATTTACTACGAGCCTGTCTTGCCCCATATCCACTATTAAACAGTCGATCATATCTCTGCCTCCGTGTCCGCTTTTGGGTCCCATATATCTGTCGTTCTGTCAGAACGATCTGGCCATGACGGACCCAGCGGAGTTGGCCCATCTACAGAACGCAATAGCCCACCAAGGGGTTGTTGTGGGTCGGCACGAGGAGGTGCTACGTTCAATAGCAGAGGAACTCAGCGAGCAGAGAGAGAACCAGCAGCGAGCCACCGAATGCCTGCTCAAACACTTGGAGAGGTTAACACTGGCACTACCGGCACAGAGCGCTTCCCCCCCGTCTCCTGTCCCACCTACACCCAGCAACCCAACACCTTCCCCGGTATCCCTAAGAGAGCCGCACTTACCTGCTCCCGAACGGTTCTCTGGTGATTCTAGTTATTGTCGTCCTTTCTTGTCCCAGTGCTCGCGTATCTTCGAGCTGCAGCCATCCTCTTTCCCCACAGAAAAGTCACGGGTCGCCGATATGATAACCATGATGACGGGGCGAGCCCTGGCCTGGGCTACACCGATTTGGGACCAGCAACTTCCCGTCTGTTACAGCCTGGCAGCGTTTACTGCGGAGGTAAAAAAAGTTTTTGATGCTCCATTATCCGGAAGAGAAGCGGCACGTCAGCTGCTACATCTAAAACAGGGGACTAGCAGCGTGTCGGATTACTCCATCAAATTCCGTACCCTGGCAGCGGAGTGCTCATGGAATTCCGAGGCTCTGCTCGATGCCTTCTACGACGGATTATGTGATCCCATCAAGGATGAACTCGCCGCCCGAGAGGTGCCTCTCAGTTTAGACAGCCTCATCGCCATTGCCATGCGAATTGGCAGTAGGCTTCAGGAACGTAACCGGGAGAGAGAAAATCGTCGTCCTGCCCAGGCACTTCCGCATTTCGGCGGATTGGGTAGCAGAGCGTCACCGGGAGTAACGGCACCACCCGAATACTTCCGAGAACCTTCGAGTGAGTCCGAAATCCTGACATCTGAACCCATGCAAATAGGAAGGACACAACTGACGGCCGAGGAACGTCAACGCAGGATAGACAGTCGCAGCTGCCTCTACTGTGGAAAGAAGGGACATTATGCAGCCGGTTGTTCTTCAAAAAGGGCGGGCTCATTCGTAACTGCAGGAATACGGGTGAGTCAAACCAAAACCCCGTGGGTACCCCCGGTTCGTTTTCCTTTTCCTGCCACAATTATTTGGGATTCCCAAACCCTTAGAGTAAATGTCCTTATGGATTCAGGTGCTGACGATTGTTTTATTGATAATTCCCTTCTGGTCAAATTAGGCATTCCCTCACGCCCTTTAAGCACACCCATCGAGGCCACAGCTCTGGACGGTCGTTCTATTGGGCGGGTGTCACAGATATCGATGCCTGTTACTCTGATTCTGTCTGGCAACCACAGGGAGGAGATCCAGTTCCTGCCCCTACATTCCCCTAATGCTCCAATTGTGTTAGGCCATTCATGGCTTGTTAAACACAACCCTCACATAGATTGGACTACCGGTTCTGTTACTAACTGGAGCCCTTTTTGCCTTGCTCATTGTCTGAAGGCTGCACCTCATGATCTTACAAGACAGGTTTCACAGGCCACGGAGGACATTGACTTGTCATCTGTTCCCCCCGAATACTGGGATCTAAGGGAGGTCTTCAATAAGTCTCGGGCTACCTCGCTACCACCTCATCGGCCATACGACTGTGCCATAGACCTCCATCCAGGCACATCACCCCCCCGTGGACGTCTGTATTCCTTGTCCGGTCCGGAAACTAAGGCCATGGCAGATTATGTGGAGACCTCCCTCAGGGCTGGGATTATTCGGCCATCTTCCTCTTCTGCTGGCGCAGGGTTTTTCTTCGTAACCAAAAAGGATAAGACTCTTCGCCCATGCATTGATTACCGGGGTCTTAATGACATCACGGTGAAGAATCGATATCCACTCCCTCTGCTGGCCTCCGCTTTTGAATTGCTCCAGGGAGCCACAATCTTCTCAAAACTGGACCTCCGAAACGCGTACCACTTGGTACGGATAAGAGAAGGTGATGAATGGAAGACTGCGTTTAACACTGCTAGTGGACACTATGAATATCTGGTGATGCCATTTGGGTTGACTAACGCCCCCGCTGTCTTCCAGGCTCTGGTAAACGATGTGCTCCGGGACATGATTAATCGTTTTGTTTTCGTGTATCTGGATGACATTTTGATTTTTTCCCACTCGGCTCAGGAACACACAGCACATGTACGTCAGGTCCTCCAGCGATTATTAGAGAATCAGCTGTTTGTAAAAGCAGAGAAGTGTGAGTTCCATCGCTCGGTCATTCCTTTCCTGGGTTACATAGTGGCCGCGGGTAGCATCCGGATGGATCCTGGCAAGATCCAAGCCGTCACTGATTGGCCACAGCCTTCTTCACGGCTGGATCTGCAACGCTTCCTGGGATTTGCCAATTTTTACCGACGATTCATTCGGAATTACAGCATTTTGGCAGCCCCCCTCACTGCTCTGACCTCAACTAAAGTGAGTTTTGTGTGGTCACCCCAAGCAGCCCAAGCATTCACTGCCCTCAAACAGCGCTTCACTTCAGCCCCCATTTTGATTCACCCAGACCCAGCCCGGCAATTTGTAGTGGAGGTGGATGCCTCCAATATCGGCGTGGGGGCTGTGTTGTCGCAAAGGTCGGACAACGATCAGAAGCTGCATCCGTGTGCATTCCTCTCCCGTCGTCTGACTCCTGCTGAGGTAAATTATGACGTCGGCAACAGGGAACTGCTGGCGGTCAAGACAGCATTGGAGGAGTGGAGACATTGGCTGGAGGGGGCGGAACAACCATTTATTGTGTGGACAGACCACAAAAATCTGGAGTACCTACGCTCAGCCAGGAGACTCAACGCCCGACAAGCCAGGTGGGCTCTGTTCTTTACCCGATTTGATTTCACCCTGTCTTATCGGCCCGGCTCAAAGAATACGAAACCTGATGCCCTCTCCCGGGTGTTCAGTCCTACTGCTGCGGTCCAAGGAGATGAACGCATTCTTCCGGTCTCTTGTCTGGCTACGTCCTTGGTCTGGGGCGTTGAAGAGGCGGTACGTAATGCGCAGCAGTTGAGCCCTGACCCAGGAGGGGGTCCGCCGGGTTGCTTATTCGTACCTGAACCTGTTCGGTCCAAAGTCCTGGAATGGGGCCATTCGTCGAGACTGACCTGCCACCCCGGCGCTCGTCGGACCTTGGCATTTATACGGCGACGATTTTGGTGGCCCACCATGGGGGTGGATGTTCCCTCTTTTGTCTCGGCCTGTACGGTATGCAACCGAAGCAAGACGTCCCGCCAGGCCCCAGCCGGTCTCCTGCAGCCTCTCCCTGTCCCTCATCGTCCATGGTCGCATCTCTCCCTGGACTTTGTCACAGGTCTGCCACTATCCGACGGCAATACCGCCATCCTCACCGTTGTAGACCGGTTTTCGAAGGCGGCACACTTTATTCCCCTGCCTAAGTTGCCATCGGCCAAGGAGACGGCCCAATTGATGGTGCAGCACGTTTTCCGAATCCACGGACTACCCACTGACATTGTCTCCGACCGGGGGCCTCAGTTCACCTCCCAGTTCTGGAGGGCTTTCTGCACCCTCATTGGATCCTCTATCAGCCTGTCCTCAGGATTCCACCCAGAGTCTAACGGTCAATCAGAGCGGGCCAATCAAGACCTAGAGACGGCGTTACGTTGCCTGGTTTCAGACAATCCCACCACCTGGAGCCAGCAACTTGTTTGGGTGGAATATGCCCGCAACACCCTGCCTTCCTCCGCTACTGGGCTTTCCCCCTTCGAATGCTCCTTGGGCTACCAGCCTCCGCTGTTTCCAGAGCAGGAGGAGGAGGTTGGTGTTCCGTCGGCCCAGTTGTTTGTAAGGCGCTGCCGTCGGACATGGAGAAAGGCCCGGGCGGTTCTACTACGCACCAATGCCAGGTATCGGCGGCAGGCTGACCGTCGCAGGACCCCGGCTCCCCACTATCGTGTGGGCCAGAGGGTGTGGCTGTCCACCCGAGATCTGCCCCTTCGGGTGGAGAGTCGCAAGCTCTCATCCCGTTACATCGGTCCCTATCAGATCTCCCGGATTATCAACCGTTCAGCCATACGCCTCATATTGCCCCGGTCCCTCCGCATTAATCCCACCTTTCATGTGTCCCGTGTAAAACCTGTCTCTCATTGTCCTTTGTCTCCTGTTCCTAGGCCTGCTCCTCCTCCTCGGGTTATTGACAACCAACCTGCCTGGACGGTGCGTCGCCTCCTGAAAGTCCGTCCCCGGGGCCGGGGTTTCCAGTACCTGGTTGACTGGGAGGGCTACGGGCCAGAGGAGCGGTCTTGGGTCTCTACCAGGGACATCCTCGACCCGGAGCTCATCGCCGACTTTCATCGACGGCATCCCGGTCAGCCAGGTATGCACCCGGGTCGGTCGCCAGGTGGCGCCCGTAGGGGGAGGGGTACTGTCATGTCCTGATTTGTTTCACCTGTCTGTGTTTGTCCCCTCCCCACACCAGGTGCACCCTATCTCCTTCATCAATTAGTTTGGGTATTTAGTCCCTTGGGTTCTGTTGGGGTTTTGCCAGATCGTCTTGCCTAGTCAGTCGTTTCCAGCACTCTATCTCGTACTACTAAACTCTGCCAGTCTGTTTCCCGGTATTTGGACCTCTACCTGCCTGTTGGATTACGTTCCTGTCTAGCCCCCTCATGTGCCTTCGACCATCTGATCTGCTGCCAAACGAACCCTGCCTGCATTACGGATTACGAGACTGTCTACTCCTCTGTACTGCCATCCTTCTGATTCCCGGTACCGAACTCTGCCTGAACTACGACTACGAGCCTGACTCCCCTTATTGGACGACTGCCATTCTGATTCCCCGTTACGAACACTGCCTGTCATTTACTACGAGCCTGTCTTGCCCCATATCCACTATTAAACAGTCGATCATATCTCTGCCTCCGTGTCCGCTTTTGGGTCCCATATATCTGTCGTTCTGTCAATATCAGTATATTTATGAAGTAAAATATATTTACAATATACAGTTTTAACTATTTTCTACATTGTAGAATAATAGTGAAGACATCACAACTATGAAATAACACATATGGAAAAATGTAGTAACCAAAACAGTTTTTGATATTATTTGGATATTTTAGATTCTTCAAAGTAGCCATCCTTTGCCTTGATGACAGCTTTGCAAACTCTTGGCATTCTCTCAACCAGCTTCACCTGGAATGCTTTTCCAACAGTCTTGAAGGAGTTCCCACATATGCTGAGCACTTGTTGTCTGCTTTTCCTTCACTCTGCGGTCCAACTCATCCCAAAACATCTCAATTTGGTTGAGGTTGGGTGATTGTAGAGGCCAGGTCATCTGATGCAGCACTCCATCACTCTCCTTGGCCAAATAGCCTTTACACAGCCTGGAGCTGTGTTTTGGGTCATTGTCCTGTTGAAAAACAAATGATAATCCCACTAAGCGCAAACCAGATGGGATGGCATATTGCTGCAGAATGCTGTGGTAGTGTGTGCCTGTAATTCTAAATAAATCACTGACTGTGTCACCAGCAAAGCACCCCTGCACCATCAAACCTCCTCCTCCATGCTTCATGGTGGGAACCACACAAACAGATAATCCATTCACCTAGTCTTGCGTCTGACAAAAACACAGCGGTTGGAACCAAAATTCTCAAATTTGACGAATGGACAGATTTTCACCGGTCTAATGTCAATTGCTCATGTTTCTTGGCCAAAGCATGTCTTATCTTCTTATCGGTGTCCTTTAGTAGTGGTTTCTTTGCAGCAATTCGACCATGAAATCACTATGACCCCGCCTCTATGTCTAAGCCTTTATTACGTTCAACGGCAGTGGGGGCACCAAACTCTGACCTATGACTTTTCCAGACCGTTCACTTAAATGTACTATAATACAACATAACAACACGTCATAATTTTACATACGGTGTCCCTACCTGATAATTAGAGTCAGTTACCTGTCTGTCTGTCTGTCTGTCTGCCTGTCTGTCTGTCTGTCTGTCTGTCTGCCTGCCTGCCTGTCTGCCTGCCTGCCTGCCTGCCTGCCTGCCTGTCTGTCTGTCTGTCTGTCTGTCTGTCTCTCTGTCTCTCTGTCCGATGTTAAAGCTGTCAAAGCAGGATGTCATTTGTCTGCTTCATCTTCTTCGTGAATATGAATCACTGTCATCTCTCTTAGAGGGCAAAGCCACAGGGTGCAGCCAGAAACTACTCAATCAAACAATCTCTATACCCACTGACTGCACTGCACAATGCTCACGACCTGGCAGAGAGAGAGAGAGAGAGAGAGAAGGAATAGAGAGAGAGAGAGAAGGAATAGAGAGAGATATGGGGGAGGGAGAATCATTTTCTTATTTTTCTATGCTTTAGATCTGCTCTCTCATTCAGACCCTGTGGTTGTGACATCTATGTGAGGATTCTTTCATGTCTGTACTGTTAGTAAGGAAACCAAGTGACTTGGACAAGTGCTGTATGGATTTGAAGCCCTTCGTTGCGTTTGTGCTTACCATTGTCAGCTAAGTTTTTGAAATCACTTTATAGTGTCTGTACCATAAATCTACAGGCTTCTTGCTTCCTCTCTCTCTCTCAATTAAATTAAATTAAATTAAATTCAAAGGGATTTATTGGCATGGGAAACATATGTTAAAATTTTCCCAAGCAAGGGAAATAGATCATAAAGAAAAGTGAAATAAACAATCAAGAACAGTAAACATTACACTCTAAAGTTTCAAAGGAATATTATGACTATGTACAGTGTTATAACGATGCAAATAGTTCAAGTACTAAAGGGAAAATAAATAAACATGAATATGGGTTGTATTTACAATGGCCCTTTTCTTGTGGCAATAAGTCACAAATCTTTCTGCTGTGTTGGCACACCGTGGTATTTCACCGAATAGATATGGGAGTTTATCAAAATGGTATTTGTTTCGGAATTCTTTGTGGGTCTGTGTAATCTGAAGGAAATATGTGTCAGTGTGGGCAGTGTGCACGTAGCCTGCTTTCTCTTGAGAGCCAGGTCTGAGTCTGTACAGCTTTCCTTAGTTTTGGGTCAGTCACAGTGCCGCTGTGTCCTCTCTGTTTAGGGACAAATATTATTCAAGTTTGCTGTTTTTTGTTTTCTCATGATTTGGTTGTGTCTAATTGTGTTTATGTTGCTGTACTGGGGCCCTGTGGGGTCTGTTTGTGTTTGTCCACAGAGCCACAGGACCAGCTTTCTTAGGGGACTCTTCTCTAGTTTAATCATTCTGTAGGTGATGGCTTTGGTGTGGAAGGTTTGGTAATTGCTTCCTTTTAAGTGGTTGTAGAATTTAACGGTTATTTTCTGGATTTTGATAATTAGCAGGTATCGGCCTAATTCTGCTCTGCATGCATTATTTGGTGTTTTAGTTTGTACACGCAGGATGTTTTTGCATATTTCTGCATGCTGAGTCTCAATTTGGTGTTTGTCCCATTTTGTGAATTGTTGGTTTGTGAGCGGACCCCAGACCTCACAACCATAAAGGGCAATGGGTTCTAAAACTGATTCAAGTATTTTTAGCCAGATCCTAATTGGGATGTTGAATTTTATGTTCTCTCAGATCGTTCACAGCTTTGTGGAAGTTACCTATGGTGCTGTCATGAATTGAGTATTCACAGATCAGGATGGATCAAGCTCTTGCAGCCCTCTC
The DNA here is from genome assembly GCA_023634145.1 of Thymallus thymallus. Taxonomy (NCBI): domain Eukaryota; kingdom Metazoa; phylum Chordata; class Actinopteri; order Salmoniformes; family Salmonidae; genus Thymallus; species Thymallus thymallus. The sequence continues at coordinate 8,914,578 of CM042411.1, forward strand.
CAACCCTATCAACGTTTCAGACAAAGTTGAAGTAATGACAGTTTATTAATCCAACAGGGGCAGGCAAAAGACAGGTTAGGGACAGGCAGAGATCAGTAATCCAGAAGTTTACATACACCTTAGCCAAATACATATAAACTCAGTTTTTCACAATTCCTGACATTTAATCCTAGTAAAAATTCCCTGTCTTAGGTCAGATAGGATCAAGACTTTATTTAAATGTCAGAATAATAGTAGAGAGAATTATTTATTTCAGCTTTTATTTCTTTCATCAAATTCCCAGTGGGTCAGAAGTTTACATACACTCAATTAGTATTTGGTAGCATTGCCTTTAAATTGTTTAACCTGAGTCAAGCGTTTCGTGTAGCCTTCCACAAACTTCCCACAATAAGTTGGATGAATTTTGGCCCATTCCTCCTGACAGAACTGGTGTAACTGAGTCAGGTTTGTAGGCCTCCTTGCTCGCACAAGCTTTTTCAGTTCTGCCCACATATTTTCTATAGGATTGAGGTCAGGGCTTTGTGATGGCCACTCCAATACCTTGACTTTGTCGTCCTTAAGCCATTTTGCCACAACTTTGGAAGTATGCTTGGGGTCATTGTCCATTTGGAAGACCCATTTGCGACCAAGCTTTAACTTCCTGACTGATGTCTTGAGATGTTGCTTAAATATATATCCACATGGTCATTATTGAACGATGGTCGTTCTATTTTTGTTTCATCAGACTAGTGGACGTTTCTCTATAAAGTAAGATCTTTGTCCACATGTGCAGTTGCGAACCGTAGTTTGGCTTTTAAATTGCGGTTTTGGAGCAGTGGCTTCTTCCTTTCTGAGTGGCCTTTCAGGTTATGTCGATGTAGGACTCGTTTTACTGTGGATATAGATACTTTTGTACCTGTTTACTCCAGCATCTTTACAAGGTCCTTTGCTGTTGTTCTGGGATTGATTTGCACTTTTCGCACCAAAGTGCGTTCATCTCTAGGAGACAGAATGCGACTCCTTCCTGAGCGGTATGACGGATGCGTCCAGTGGGTAAATAAAGTGGTGATCCTAATTGACCTAAGACAGGTAATTTTTGTTGTGAAAACTGAGTTTAAAAGTGTTTTGCTAAGGTGTATGTAAACTATCTATCTATCTATCTATCTATCTATCTATCTATCTATCTATCTATCTACTAAAATGTACACAATTGTCATAGTGAGTGAAAAGTCATAAGTGAAAGTCACCTAGTAAAATAATACTGAAAGTTTAAAAGTATCTGGTTTTAAATGTACTTAAGTTCCATGGGCTGACCCTGTAGGTAGACCGTCATTGTAAATAAGAATTTGTTCTTAACTGACTTGCCTAGTTAAAAGTGGTGAAAAAGTAGTCAATTGTCATAATTGAGCAATAGTAAAAACTACTTAAAGTAAGTGCTCTAAATCAAATGTTTACGTAAAGATAGAAATGTTATTTCAGCTGTTTAGCATTCATAATGCTTTGACAGTTTGAAACCACGCCGAGGGGGGCTCAGAGAGAGTGGTTCGAATGACGGGACGCCCCTTTCAACCCGAGGGCATAAAAGGAATGAGTTGAGCATTGCTGGCCGAGAGTAACCCTGCTGCAGCGTGGTTCTCTAGAGGTTAAGATCCTGAAAATAAACACGAAGCAAAGACAACAATGTGGCCTCTAACATTCATTGTAGTGTCCGAATGTATTAATAGTGTGTCTCTCGCTCTCTCTCTCTCTCTCTCTCTCTCTCTCTCTCTCTCTCTCTCTCTCTCTCTCTCTCTCTCTCTCTCTCTCTCTCTCTCTCTCTCTTTATTGTGCCATCCGCTGGTTAACCTGTGTCATATTGTATTGGTCCGCTAGGGACCTCTTGTTATCATATTAAGTTTCCATTGTATTAGAACCATATTCTACAACCCATTACTGTGTGTATCCTTTATTATCATTTAGTTAGTAAATAAATCATTTGTGTATTACGGAATTATTAAGTTAGGCGGGGGTAGTTTTTTGTGTGCTCAAGGGCGAAGGTGTCTAGATGGAATCTATATTTGTAGTCCTGGCCAATTCTTTGATATTTATGTGTCTGAAGAGGGTGGGGCTGCCTGTCTCACCCCTAGACCCTGTGGAAAGAAATGTGTGTGTTTTTGCAATTTTTTACTGCGCACTTATTGTTTGTGTACATGGATTTTATAATGTTGTATGTTTCACCCCCAACACCGCTTTCCATACATTTGTATAGCAGCCTTTTTTAAAATGTCTTTGTTTGTCAATTAGGATGTGCAGGGTGAATACGTGGTCTGTCATATGGTAATTTGGTAAAAAGCCAATTTGACGTTGGCTCAGTACATTGTTTTCACTGAGGAAATGTACAAGTCTGCTGTTAATAGTAATGCAGAGGATTATCCCAAGGTTCCTGTTAATGCATAACCCCCGGTAGTTATTGGGGTCAAAGATGCCAGAGCTGAGGATGTTAAAGAATTTAAGTATAGCCAATTAGAATTTGTATATTTTATAATTTCATTTAGGATACCATCAACACCACAGGCCTTTTTGTGTTGGAGGATTTTATTTTGTTCTGTAGTTCATTCAATGCAATTGGATAATTGTCACGATGTGGATATAAGGGATGGTAAACGGAACGCTGATGGAGTGACATTCCTTTTTATTAGTGAATGAGATATTCTCACAAGGCATTCAAAAATAAAAGGAGAGCGAAAACAAAACGGACTATAAACAAATACACAGTGACCTAACTGAGTTCTGCAGCATGCAGACAAACAGAAACAAACAATGATCCACACACAGGTGGATTTGGAGGGCTGCTAAATACTCCCCCCAATCAGAGACAACTCTAGACAGCTGTCTCTGATTGGGGATCATTAATCCTCCCTCACTGATGTGAGGACTGGGTTGTGGCTCAATCCACTCCCCCAGATGGGAGTAGCGGCTTCACCACTACCCAGCTCTCACAGTACCCCCCCTCCAAGGTGCGGGCTCCCGACCGCGCTTGATCTCCCCCCCCAAAAATTTCACTAAACCAGGAGGGGAAATGGCGGGGTACTGAGGTGGTTGCTGGTGGGGGCTCCGGTTCCGGCCTCGGGCGTGACGCAGGCAGTGACAGCTGCTCTCCTCCTACCTCCCTGTTGCACACCCGGTCCGGTCCGGACCCCGGCGCGATGGTTCCCCCCTCAGTACTCCCGTGATTCACCAAGTCCTGTCTGGACCCTGGTGTGGGAACCCTCGACCCTGGAGAGGGGCTGATGTCCTTCCCCGGCTCGGGCACCGGTGGAGCGGACTGCTCCGGCACTGGAGCGAAGCAGACGACCGGCCCCGGACTGGGCACCGGTGGAGCGGACTGCTCCGGCACTGGAACGAAGCAGACGACCGGCCCCGGACTGGGCACCGGTGGAGCGGACTGCTCCGGCACTGGAGCGAAGCAGACGACCGGCCCCGGACTGGGCACCGGTGGCGCGGACTGCTCCGGCACTGGAGCGAAGCAGACGACCGGCCCCGGACTGGGCACCGGTGGCGCGGACTGCTCCGGCACTGGAGCGAAGCAGACGACCGGCCCCGGACTGGGCACCGGTGGAGCGGACTGCTCCGGCACGGGAGCGAAGCAGACGACCGGCCCCGGACTGGGCACCGGTGGAGCGGACTGCTCCGGCACGGGAGCGAAGCAGACGACCGGCCCCGGACTGGGCACCGGTGGAGCGGACTGCTCCGGCACTGGAGCGAAGCAGACGACCGGCCCCGGACTGGGCACCGGTGGAGCGGACTGCTCCGGCACTGGAGCGAAGCAGACGACCGGCCCCGGACTGGGCACCGGTGGAGCGGACTGCTCCTGCACTGGAGCGAAGCAGACGACCCGCCCCAGACTGGGCACCGGTGGAGCGGACTGCTCCGGCACTGGAGCGAAGCAGACGACCGGCCCCGGACTGGGCACCGGTGGAGCGGACTGCTCCTGCACTGGAGCGAAGCAGACGACCCGCCCCGGACTGGGCACCGGTGGAGCGGACCGCTCCGGCACTGGAGCGAAGCAGACGACCGGCCCTGGACTGGGCACCGTTGGAGGAGGCTCCAGGCCTTGAGCTGTGGCTGGAGGCTCCGGGCTGCTGACCTTCGCTGGAGGTGGCGGGACGCTGACCTTCGCTGGAGGTGGCGGGACGCTGACCTTCGCTGGAGGTGGCGGGACGCTGACCTTCGCTGGAGGTTTAGGGGCGCTGACCTTTGCTGGAGGCCTCGGGCTGCTGACCTTCGCTGGAGGCCTCGGGCTGCTGACCTTCGCTGGAGGCCTCGGGCTGCTGACCTTCGCTGGAGGCCTCGGGCTGCTGACCTTCGCTGGAGGCCTCGGGCTGCTGACCTTCGCTGGAGGCCTCGGGCTGCTGACCTTCGCTGGAGGCCTCGGGCTGCTGACCTTCGCTGGAGGCCTCGGGCTGCTGACCTTCACTGGAGGCCTCGGGTTGCTGACCTTCACTGGAGGCTCAGGGTTGCTGACCTTCACTGGAGGCCCAGGGTTGCTGACCTTCACTGGAGGCTCAGGGTTGCTGACCTTCACTGGAGGCTCAGGGTTGCTGACCTTCACTGGATGCTCAGGGTTGCTGACCTTCACTGGAGGTCGGGTGCGAGGAGCCGGCACTGGGCGTACCGGACTGGGCAGACGCACCGTTTGGCTGGTGCGCTGAGCTGGCACGGGTCGCACCGGGCTTTTGTTGCGCACCGATGTTTGGGTGCGCTGAGTCGGTCTCCTCCTCCTCCGACTCTGGACCGGCGCTGAAGGCACCGGGCTGGGAACTGGCACTGGATTAAGACTGTTGCTGTCGTAGTCTCTCCAGCGCCAATCCCCATCCTGTGAGAGTTCCTCCGGGAACCCCCACGAGTGAGGGAACAGAAGCACATCGTCGTCGTCTTCCTCCGACTCCTCTCTGTACTTCCGCTCCCATGGCTGTAGGGGCTCCTCCGGAAACCCCCACGAGTGCAGTGGTCGGGGCTCTTCTCCGTCGATCCCCGACCACCCCCGTAGCCCCCCCCCAAAATCCGTTTGTGGGTTTTTCTGGGCTCCAGGCTGGTCCCTAGCTTTTTTGGCCCGCCGACTCTTTCCCCGACGTCGGCGCCGCTGCTCCGGACCCCAGCCTTCCTCCACCGCACGATAATGGGAGTATTCCTCCTCTGTAATTTTCCCCATACCGAGGAGGATATCTCCCAATGTCAGGCTCCGTTGCGTCCCTGGTTGGTGGATCATTCTGTCACGATGTGGATATAAGGGACGGTAAACGGAACGCTGATGGAGTGACATTCCTTTTTATTAGTGAATGAGATATTCTCACAAGGCATTCAAAAATAAAAGGAGAGCGAAAACAAAACGGACTATAAACAAATACACAGTGACCTAACTGAGTTCTGCAGCATGCAGACAAACAGAAACAAACAATGATCCACACACAGGTGGATTTGGAGGGCTGCTAAATACTCCCCCCAATCAGAGACAACTCTAGACAGCTGTCTCTGATTGGGGATCATTAATCCTCCCTCACTGATGTGAGGACTGGGTTGTGGCTCAATCCACTCCCCCAGATGGGAGTAGCGGCTTCACCACTACCCAGCCCTCACAATAATCTAGTGGGTTCTGGTAGTCTTTAATAGCTGATTCTAAGATTTGCAATTTATCATGTATATGTTTTTGATGTTTGTTCTTTGTTATAGAGCCAAAAAGATTGGAGAAGTGGTTTATCCATACAGTACATCTCAATTTTGGATAAATAACTTGTGTTGTTGTTTGTTTAGTGTGTTCCAATTTTCCCAGAAGTGGTTAGATTCTATGGATTCTTCAACTACATTGAGCTGATTTCTGAAGTGCTGTTCCTATTTATTCTGCAGTGTATTTCTGTAGTGTTTTAGTCATTTACCGTAGTGAATGTGCAGACTCAGGTTTTCTGGGTCTCTATGTTTTTGATTGGATAGGTTTCTCAATTTCATTCTTAGGTTTTTGCATTCTTCATCAAACCATTTGTCATCATTTTTCATTTTCTTAGGTTGTCCGCTTGAAATGTTTAGATTTTATAGGGAAGCTGAAAGGTCAAACACACGGTTTATACTGACAGTTTTACACCTTCACTATTACAGCGAAATGTTAGGTCCAGGAAGTTGTCTAAAAGCGATCGAATTTGATGTTGCCTAATTGTTTTTTAGTAGGTTTCTACACTACTTTCCTTACACCTGTAGCATTTCTTAATATTGTGCAGTTCCTTTGGCTTTGATGCCTCATTATTGAGTATTGCTCAAGACTGTGATTTTGCAGTGATCTGATAAGGGTGTTAGTGGGTTGACTGTGAACACTCTGAGAGATTCTGGGTTGAGGTCAGTGATGAAGTAATCTACAGTACTACTGCCAAGGGATGAGCTCTATGTGTACCTACCATAGGAGTCTCCTCGAAGCCTACCATTGTCTTTGTACAGACCCAGCGTGTGATGCAGGAGTTGTGACCCGTTTTTGTTTATTGTTTTGCCATAGTTTGGTCTAGGGGTGAATATATTTGTGAGGGAATACTGTCACCTCAAGGTAAGGTTTTGTCCCCGTGTGTGCTGAGAGTGTCAGGTTCTTGTCCAGTTCTGGCCTTTAGCTTTCCACTGACTAGTTCATGTCCCCTGATCTCCCCCTCTAGGATGGAAAAGCTGTCATTGTTAAAGTATGTGGTAGCACACATGAGGATATTTTTGTCTGTTGAGATAATTTCCTTATTTATTACTAGCCAGATGTAATATGTTCCTGTTTTGACTAATTTAATAGAGTGGGTTAGGTCTGCTCTATAACCAATTAGCATACCCCCTGAGTCTCTTCCCTGTTTCACAACTGGTAGTTTAGTGGATGGGACTACCAGCTTTCTGTAACCTAGAGGGCAACCAATGGGTCCGTCTCCTCTATACCATATTTCTTGTAGGATGATGTTGTGTTGCTCTGTTTTATGGGTCAGTTCTGTCTGCAGTGTGTGGACTAGCTCACTGAGCTCCACCCACCCTCCCTCCCTCCCTCCTCTTGGCGTTAGGCCAGTCATTCATATAAACCTGCTATAAGTCTGCTTAATTTAGTTAAAGACAGGAGACCACTCAGGATGAGTCAACATCAGGACTATAGTCTGCGTCCCAAATGGCACCCTATTCCTTACATACACTCTTAAAAAAAAGGTGCTAATTGGAACCTTAAAGGGTTCTTCGGCTGTCCCAATAGGAAACCATTTTTGGTTCCAGGTAGAACACATTTGGTTCCTGGTAGAACCCCTTTGGGTTCCATGTAGAATCCATTCCACAGTGGGTTCTACATGGAACCCAAAAGAGTTCTACCTGGAACCAAAAATGGTTCTACGTAGAACCAAAAAGGGTTCTCCTATGTGGACAGCCAAAGAACCCTTTTGTATAATTTTTTAAGACACTACTTTAGACCAGGGCTTACAGGGATCAGGTCAAAAGTACTGCACTATGTAGGGAATAGGCTACCATTTGGAATGCAGCCCTCTCTCCCCTGTGTCTCTCTCTCACCCTCTTTAGTCCATCTGCCACACTGTCTGTCTGGTTATTACATTTACTTATGGAGCCATTATGAAGACTATAATGATGTTAGTGACACAGCTGTCGCCGGGCTGAAGAGAGGGAAGAGAGGAATTGGAATGCTGCCCATTGCTGTTGCCATTACAGAGCGATGGTTTCCATTCCTAGACCTCTTATTAATTCAATTGTATTGTATGGCAGAAGTGGGCTGTATAATTGTTCATCGCTTCAGTCAACAAGCTGCAGTGGTGGAAAAAGTACACAATTGTCATACTTGAGTAAAATTAAAGATACCTTTATAGAAAATTACTCAAGTAAAAGTGAAAGTCACCAAGTAAAATAATACTTGAGTGAAAGTTTTAAAGTATCAAAACAGGTGTAGTTTTCATTTTAAATGGACAATATGACAACGCTTTGAATTTAAGAACGCCCAGAGCACACTCTGGCACTCCAAGTCACATTTTTTATCAGAGCCCTAAATTCACCTTTTGGGACCAAATAGTTTTAGAGTGACCTGTAGGTCGTTCCAGGACCTACAGGTCACTCTACAGGTCCCAGGTCAGTTGACAAACATACATTGTGACCAATCAAAGGAATAAAAAAATACAAGAGGCCCCCTTTGGAGAGGAGGGCACAGTAACTGAACACAGTCTTCCCTAACTCAGAGGAGACCTGCGGAGAAGTGCTTTATATACGAGCCCAATGTTGGGCCCTTCTGGTAGTTAGAGACTCCCAACCAACATAACTATATGAAAGACAACGATGCATATGGAAATTATTATCAGTGATAAAACGCAAGGCTGATTTTAACACAGGGGCTCCCTTCTCTTTCTCTCTCGTCTTTCCTAATTTTCAGGGACATCTGTGCCTTCTTGTTTTCCCTTTGATGCTTTGCTTTACACAAAAACAGAAGAGAAAGAGAGAAAGAGAGAGTGACAGAGAGTAGAAAAAGAGAGAAAGTCACGATTTAGAGAGAATGAGAGAGAGAGAGAGAGAGAGAGAGAGAGAGAGAAAGAGAAAGTGTGAGAGAGAGAGAGAGAGAGAGAGAGAAAGAACTAGAGGAGTGTAAAGTCTCACAATGAGAGAGGGCTGCAGCGCAGTCCGTCTGCCTTCAGTGGCTCATCTCCTACACTAACAGCAGGATCCCCCACAGTGAGAAGATGCGTCCCAAATGGCACACTATTCCCTATATCGGGCTCTGGTCAAAAGTAGTGCACTATGTAGGGAACAGGATGGTCATTTGGGATGCACCCAGAGAGAGACCATCTCAGCAGCTACATCAAATGGGCTTTACAAAACGCTCCAATCACACATTACCCTCCGCAAATTAGTTCCCATTACAGGATAAAAGAAAATCAGTCTGATTTTTTGATGAGGTACGTTATGTTCAGTGAGTAGTTAAAGGGAGCCCACAGACTGAGATGCTTTGTAGGCTACTATAAGATGAGAGGAGACCTAATGAATGTGAATGTATCTGTAATTGCAAAGTCACAGTGGAGTGAAACTAGTACTTTTAACAGGGTCAAATAGCGGTCATGTTATATTTTTTTATGGGAAAAACTAGCACTAAAACATATTTAGATACATATGAAGTACAGACTAACATAATCAATGGGCTTAATCTAGTGTTTCTGATCAATCCCAAGTCCATTGTAAGTACTGGTACTTGACCTACCCACGTCTGGTGTCCAAAACAGAGCTTTGCCTTGAATTGGAATATCCGTGTTACTGCTTCTAATTCTAAGGTTGTCTGCCACAGGCTGAGGAGGAGGATGGAAGAAGAAGGATTTATGTTATCTGGGTGGAAGTTGCAATTAGGCACAAATATACTGTACTTTTGACACAAAACTGACCTTAGATTAGTGTCTGTGTCATCCTACTCCATCCTACATTCACCAGTCAGACTCCAGTTATTGAAGTGCTTGCTAAGACCTTGCCCCGCGAAACTGCGGTATGCCACTGTACAAACACAGTGACTGTTGTTAAAGGTACATTTCTAAAATGTTCTAGTTAATTTTCATCGCCTCCAAGCACCACCCCTACATCAACATATGTGAAAAATGGCATGTTTCTATGTTTTGTTGTAAAAAAAAAGATAGAGAAATTGAAGTGCTTCCAATGACATCATCAACCATTTTCATGTTGATGTTAGGTTGGTGCTGGAGATGATGAATGTGTAGAGACAAGATGTAGAGGTAGTGTAAGAGTAAATACATACAAGTGTAAGTGTACGGAGCAGATTGATAAGAACGGACGGCAAAACTCTACTTTTAGGAAGCTCTTTTAATGTTGATCATGTTTTATTGTCACTGTTCTGCAAGTCATTCATAGAAGGTGCTGGTACAGAAATGCTAATGCTGTTTAACGGATTTTCCCCGCAAGAAAAGTGAGACGATCGAGGGGGGGAAAAAAAGAAAAAAAAATACATTAAGTGGATAAGGAATAACAGTACAGCAATATGGACATGAACAATAGGAGAAATATTCAATTTCAGACTGATTTTCAGATTATTATTATTAATACACAAATTAACATTAATGAACATTATTCACATAGGATGTATAATACAATGTAATATTCTATCATATTAAAAAATTATTGAAAAAAAAGTAATGTATGAACGTATTATCAGTTCATTAATCTACTTAATTGAATAGCCTAACAAATTCAAGAATGATTGACAATAAATCATTGTAATCAAATTCAAATGTTGATGCATAATAATGGGTTCATTACCTGAATGCATCTCTATAGCCTATAGGCTTTAAGAAAATATGAATACCAATATGAATAGGCCTCTCATAGACTAGGCCTTGTAGAAAGAGAGTCAATCAAGTTAGGTCTGACAAATTATTGTAGCTTTGGAAAAAATACATAAATCCAGCCATAGAGTATAACCTATCATCATCAAAATAAAAAATGTTGTTTATAACATGCACAATTAGAAGCATCAATCTATATAGAGCAAGCCTGACTAAATTCGAGCCCATTAACCACATCCTCCTTCGATTGTCTCATCTGGCTGCCACGAAAAGCCCCCACCTTAGAGACAGTCAATCACATCATTGTGGAGCTGCGAAGTGTGTGCGTGCCACTGGCGATGTACTTTGCTGGACATGCTAGCTGTTCTCGGCGGCGCATCATCACTTCAAACGCATTCTGACATGGTGTTATCGGTTGGCCTACTACTACTCGTAGTACCGGTAAAATGTAAGTTATGAATCGCAAATCACCATACAACTGACTTCAATTTGGTTGTCCAAAATACTTTCCGCTTGCACTGCATCTTTGCTGATGAATGCCTTGATCTCTGGTTCAATTACATTGTTGTTTTCTAATACATCTATTATGCTAATTATGCTATAACCATGAATTTAACCGACTGTTTGTTTATAATGAGGGACGTGCCACGTTTAACCTGGACACATAAATAGTAGGAATCTGTGCTGGCTTCAGCCCTGACCGCATGAGAGAGAAGTGAAACATCTGCACGTCGCCTGTAGGTGCGAGCGTGTGTGTTTCACTGTCCAACCCGAGGCTTGAACAGGATCTGAGCGTGTGATCTGAGGCTGTTTGGTCTCTTGGGCATCAACTTGGGAAAGCATCAATGGAGAGCGGACAGTGCATTATAAACAAAGAGCCGCATATATTGGCCAAAAAATAACACATCTGATATTTTTGGGATTTTCTTTTTCGGGGTGTGGAGAAAAGTGAGGCGGGGCATCTGTTAAACAGTAATTCAACTTTGTATTAAACGTTTTTCTCCCCTCATCATACTACCTACAATACCCCATAATGACGAAGTAAAAACAGGTTTTTAGAAATGTTTGCAAATGATTTAAAATTAAAATAAATCAAAGTATTCAGACCCTTTACTTTGTTGAAGCACCTTTGGCAGCGATAACAGCCTTGAGTCTTCCTGGGTATGACGCTACAAGCTTGGCACATCTGTATTTGTGGAGTTTCTCCCATTTTTCACTGCAGTGGCGCAGTGTCGCTGCACAGCTATTTTCAGGTCTCTCCAGAGTTGTTACATCTGGTTCAAGTCCAGGTTCTGGCTGGGCCACTCAAGGACATTCAGAGACTTGTCCTGAAGCCACTCCTGCGTTGTCTTGGCTGTGCCCTTAGGGTCGTTGTCCTGTTGGAAGGTGAACCTTCGCCCCAGTCTGAGATCCTGAGTGCCCCTGGAGCAGGTTTTCAGGTTAATCTTTTCCTTGATCCTGACTAGCCTCCCAGTCCCTGCAGCAGAAAAACATCCCCACAGCATGATGTTGCCACCACCAGTCTTTCCCATAAGGATGGTGCCAGGTTTCCTCCAGACGTGACACTAGGGATTCAGACCAGACAATCTTGTTTCTCATGGTCTGAGAGTCTCGTTTCTCTGGCCACTCTACCATAAAGGCCTGATTGGTGGAGTGCTGCAGAGATGGTTGTCCTTCTGGAAGGTTATCCCATCTCGACAGAGGAACTCTGTACATTGTTCTCTTGGTCACCTCTCTGACCAAGGCACTTCTCCTCCAATTGCTCAGCTTGGCTGGGCGGCCAGCTGTAGGAAGAGTCTTGGTGGTTCCAAACTTCTTCCATTTAAGAATATTTTTTTTATTTTTATATTTTTTATTTCACCTTTATTTAACCAGGTAGGTCAGTTGAGAACAAGTTCTCATTTGCAACTGCGACCTGGCCAAGACAAAGCAAAGCAGTGCGACAAAAACAACACAGAGTTACACAGTAAACAAACATAGTCAAAAACACAATAGAAAATCTATATACAGAGTGCAAAATGTAGAATAATGGAGAATAATGGAGGCCACTGTGTTCTTGGGGACCTTCAATGCTGCAGAAATGTTTTGGTACCCTTCCTGTCTTGGAGCGTTACAGTCATTATGGGGTATTGTGTGTAGGAACAATGAGGAACAAATATAATGTAATACATTTTAGAATAAGGCTGTAACATTTAAAAAAATGGAAAAAGGGAAGGGGTCTAAATACATTCCGAATGCACTGTATGTTAAGAACAATTGTTAGCTCTGCAAGTAAGGTGCTAGGAGTCAAGCAGACAGGTCTGGAGTTCAACCTCACTAAAGGCCACAAGGTACTGATGGATCCTCTTTACCAGGAGCTACTCCCCTCGGGGCAAAGTTAACAGGCACCAGGGTGCAAAAGAAATAAGCCAACCATTCCTTTGTCCCAGCGGCAGTAAAGCTCCTGAACATCAAAAACCACAAGTAGGACCAGCGGGCTGGCCTATAGTTGACATTGTAGTTGACAGAATGTACAGATGATAATTTATCACTCATTAACTGCTTTTTTACCTCTATTTATTGTCTGTATGTCCTTGATTATGTGTTTTTTGTGTGCGCAGAGCCTCAACCCGACATTATCTTATCTTCTATGACCTCCTCATAACCTCACAGTCCCCAAGAGTAACATCCTCAGACGCCCAAATACAATATGGCAGATCTAGTATCAGATTGACATCACAAAATTCTATCCAAAACCTTTAGGGGGGAGGAATACAAAACTGACCTGAAATCAGTGTCTACTGTATACCCAACCCTTTTTCACCAGTCAGACCCCTGCAGCTGTTTGACCTCCTTGTGACTTCACAGTACGCTATAGACTCTCCTCACCCTCATACAACTCGATATGACCTTACACTAAAGACGCATTAATTATCAATATAGATTATGTATAAAACCACAGATAAAGTGAGAACTTTTAACCTGGCAAAACAAAACAGATGGCTACAGCAGCTACATTAGCATATGTGAACAGCTGGCCATCACATACCGTTAGCTTTAAGATGCCACATCCTGCTACACTACACTACGCAAACAGCACCACCTTTAAAGGACTATAAGATAGCAGCAGTACAATCTGTAGCTCAGATGTAATACGTTTAATAATAACCAAAGTATTGACAGTAATAAACCCTGCACCTCGCCAACTCACATGTGTGTTTTCCAGTCTCTAGACTAGCAATCACAACCGCACCTTCCTTCCATATTGCAAATGCAGATGACTCAGGGCCATACAATATAATACATTACAATTTCCTTCTGTTTCTTCAAAGACAAAAAGGGAACGCTATTAGTCACAATTAGTGAGAGGAGTTATGAGTGTGTGTGTGTGTCTGTGTGTGTATGTGTGTATCCGCATGTGTGTGTGTATGTGTGTCTGTGTGTCTGCGTGTGTGTGCATGTGTGTGTCTGTGGGTGTGTGTGTTTGTGTGTGTGTGTCCGTGTGTGTTACACCACCTGTCTTTTGGAGGTTGTGCGTGCTGGGTGTGTGTGTGTGTATGCAGTGGTGGAAAAAGTACCCAACTTGAATAAAAGTAAAGATACCTTAATAGAAGCTAACTCAAGTAAAAGTGAAAGTCACCCAGTAAATACTACTGGAGTAAAAGTCTTTGGATTTAGATAGATAGATAGATAGATAGATAGATAGATAGATAGATAGATAGATAGATAGATAGATAGATAGATAGATAGATAGATAGATAGATAGATAGATAGATAGATACAGTGAGGGAAAAAAGTATTTGATCCCCTGCTGATTTTGTTTGTTTGCCCACTGACAAAGAAATTATCAGTCTATAATATTAATGGTAGGTTTATTTGAACAGTGAGAGACAGAATATCAACAAAAAAATACAGAAGAACGCATGTCAAAAATGGTATAAATTGATTTGCATTTTAATGAGTGAAATAAGTATTTGACCCCTCTGCAAAACATGACTTAGTACTTGGTGGCAAAACCCTTGTTGGCAATCACAGAGGTCAGACGTTTCTTGTAGTTGGCCACCAGGTTTGCACACATCTCGGGAGTGATTTTGTCCCACTCCTCTTTGCAGATCTTCTCCAAGTCATTAAGGTTTCGAGGCTGACGTTTGGCAACTCGAACCTTCAGCTCCCTCCACAGATTTTCTATGGGTTAAGGTCTGGAGACTGGCTAGGCCACTCCAGGACCTTAATGTGCTTTTTCTTGAGCCACTCCTTTGTTGCCTTGGCCGTGTGCTTTGGGTCATTGTCATGCTGGAATACCCATCCACGACCCTGGCTGAGGGAAGGAGGTTCTCACCCAAGATTTGACGGTACATGGCCCCATCCATTGTCCCTTTGATGAGGTGAAGTTGTCCTGTCCCCTTAGCAGAAAAACACCCCCAAAGCATAATGTTTCCACCTCCATGTTTGACGGTGGGGATGGTGTTCTTCGGGTCATAGGCAGCATTCCTCCTCCTCCAAACACGGCGAGTTGAATTGATGCCAAAGAGATCGATTTTGGTCTCATCTGACCACAACACTTTCACCCAGTCCTCCTCTGAATCATTCAGATGTTCATTGGCAAACTTCAGACGGGCCTGTACATGTGCTTTCTTGAGCAGGGGGACCTTGCGGGCGCTGAAGGACTTTAGTCCTTCACAGCGTAGTGTGTTACCAATTGTTTTCCTGGTGACTAAGGTCCCAGCTGCCTCCCGTGTAGTTCTGGGCTGATTCCTCACCGTTCTCATGATCATTGCAACTCCACGAGGTGAGATCTTGCATGGAGCCCCGGACCGAGGGAGATTGACAGTGCTTTTGTGTTTCTTCCATTTGCGAATAATCACACCAACTGTTGTCACCTTCTCACCAAGCTGCTTGGCGATGGTCTTGTAGCCCATTCCAGCCTTGTGTAGGTCTACAATCTTGTCCATGACATCCTTGGACAGCTCTTTGGTCTTGGCCATGGTGGAGAGTTTGGAATCTGATTGATTGATTGCTTCTGTGGACAGGTGTCTTTTATACAGGTAACAAGTTGATATTAGGAGCACACTCTTAAAGGGAGTGCTCCTAATCTCAGCTCGATACCTGTATAAAAGACACCTGGGAGCCAGAACTCCTTCTCATTGAGAGGGGTCAAATACTTATTTCACTCATTACAATGCAAATCACTTTATAACATTTTTGACATGCGTTTTTCTGGAGTTGTTTGTTGTTATTCTGTCTCTCATTGTTCAAATAAACCTACCATTAAAACGATGGACTGATCATTACTTTGTCAGTGGGCAAACAAACAAAATCAGCAGGGGATCAAATACTTTCTTCCCTCACTGTAGATGGCCAAACACATTTAAACTCAGACAAAATATTGCAAGTTGATATAGATAAATAAGGAATATTTGCATGGTTAACTATACTATACAGGTCGATGGCAGAGAAATACTTACATAGCTAATTGTGCGTATTATATAAAATAGTTTACTTAATATACAGTCTGGTTAAATGAACAGGTTAGTGACTATTTTGCATGGCTAAATTTACTGTACAGGTAAATGTACAAGTAAGTGAATATTTGCATGGTTACATTAACTGTACAGGTAAATGACAGGAAGATGTACTTAATGTGCATATGATATAATTTAGGGTAATAATAATAATTCCCTTAAAATACAGTTCCAACTGTAGTTGATTATGTAAAAAAAAAAAGAGTCGGTCTGGTCTTTCTCCAAGAATTACTTACAATATTGCACGTGATTTGATATAACAACTGTACATAAATATGTATATACAGTCCTGAATGAATAAGTCCTGAGTGAACGAGTGATTACAGACCAGAGTTACTCACGGATGGATGCATAATTGTTAAACTAGGTCCTAACACCCCAACAGTTCCAGGTCTATGTTGCCGACTGCACGGCACCCCGGTGAGGCATTGAATAGTCTAATAGCCGCCGGAAGGAAGGACCTCCTGTAGCGCTCTCTGGCATACTGTGGTGGGATCTGTCTGTGACTGAAAGTGGTCCTCAGCATCATAACCATGGCATACCGAGGGTGGGTGACGTTGTCCATGATGGCCAACATTCTGGCCAGGATCCATCTCTCCACCACCTCCTCTAGAGTGTCAAGGCTAATCCCAAGAACAGAGCTAGCCTTCCTGATAAGATTATTTATTGTAGAATCATCACCGGCATTTACGTTAGCGCCCCAGCACACCACTGCAAAAAAGACCACAGACTGGTAGAAAGTATGCAGTAGTTTACTGCACACGTTGAAGGACCTGAGCCTCCTCAGAAAGTAGAGTCGGCTCTGGCCCTTTTTGTACAGAGCCTCGGTTTTACCAACCCATTCCAGCCTGTTGTCCATATGGACTCCCAGGAACTTGTATGACCCAACCATTTCCACATCCATCCCCTGTATAGGGACTGCAGTCAGTTGGGCCTTTGCTCTCCTGAAGTCCACCCCCATCTCCTTTGTTTTGCGGATGTTGAGCTGAAGGTGGTTCTGCTCCACCACACCACACCACAAAGTTATTGATTGTGCTCCTGTACTCCTCCTCCTGCCCACTCCTGATGCACCCTACAATTGCGGAGTCATCCGAGAACTTCTGTAGGTGGCATGTTTCAGAGTTATATCGGAAGTCTGAGGTGTAGAGGGTGAACAGGAAGGGGGACAGACCGTTCCCTGGGGGGCCCCTGTATTGCTCACTGCCCGTTATGACACACAGCTCTGTAGCCGCACAAATTGTGGCCTACCGGTCAGGTAGTCCGTAACCCAGGAGACTAAGGGTGCTTCCAGATTCATCCTCTTCATCTTCTCACCCAGTAGCAGGGGCTGAATGGTGTTGAAGGCACTGGAGAAGTAAAAAAACACCCTCAGAGTGCAATCTGCGTTTTCCAGGTGAGAGTAGGCCTTCTGCAGAAGGTAGATGATTGCATCATCCACCGCGATGTTGCGCTGATATGCGAACTGCAGGCGGTCCTGTGATGTACACAACAGGGGTCTGAGGTGAGCGAGGACTAACCTTTCCAGGGTCTTCATGATGTGGGATGTTAGCGCTACAGGTCTGAAGTCATTCAGGACAGTGGGGTGCGCCTTCTTGGGCACAGGATGTTTTCCACAGCACAGGGACCCTTTCCAGGCTGGTTGAAGGGTCGCTGGAGTATTCCACACAGTTGGTCAGCACAGACCCTAAGCACCCTTGGGCTAATGCCATCAGGGCTAGCCGCTTTCCACTGATGTAGTCTCTCCAGCTCTCTCTTCAGTTGGTTGGTGGTGAAAGCCAGCCCAGGTGGGGAAGCGGGGAGGGGGTCGCTGATTGTCTCAACAGAGGTGTTGTGAGCAAAGTGGGGGTGGGACAGCCGCGAGGGTGTGTGGCCTGGGGAGCTGGAGGGGAGGTGGACAGGGACAGTATCAAACCTGTTAAAAAAAATTGGTTCACCTGATTGGCTCTGTCCTGGGTCCCCTCCGTCTGCCCACCGTTTGACTTTTTGAAGCCAGTGATATTTCTCATACCCTTCCACATCTCTCTCACCTGGGTCTGCCTCAGCTTGTCCTCCATCTTCTCCTTATACCCTCTCTTCCCCTCAGCAATCCACAACTTCAGCTCTATCTGGACGCATTTCAATTTGTCCCTGTCCCCCTCCTTGAAGGCCCTCTTCTTCTCATTCAGCAGGGCCTTCAGGTTGCTGGTGACCCAGGGTTTATTATTTGAAAAACAGAGTAACTTCCTGGTGGGTCCAGAGATGTTGTCTTGATAAGTGTGTGAATTAGACAATTCTCCTGCTCTGCTAAGCATTCAAAACTTTTGGGTAAAATGGGGAAATGTCTTGAGGAATGTAGTGAAGTAAAATTAAAAGTTGTCATAAATATAAATAGTAAAGTAAAGAAAATATACCCCAAAAAACGACTTAAGAAGTACTTTCAAGTATTTTTACTTAAATACTTTACACCACTGTGTGTATGTTTGTGTGAGAGTGTGTTTGTGTGTGTGTGTGTGTGTGTGTGTAGTGTTGCTGCCTGGGCTGACTGTTGTATTGTGTAGAGTAGTGATTAATGTGCAGAGGTTCTGGTGGAGGCTCAGTGAGCATGCCTTACACACCCAGTGCTTTGTCTTCACTGACTCTCCTGTATTGACACCAGCCATCTTGAAGAGGCAAAACTCCAGACTGAGGCTGTCCTCTAGCTGCCCCAGAGATGAAAGAGACTCAGGGCTGGGTTGTGTAATGGAGGGCACTGGGAGACTGGGGTTGATGTCTGGGTATGGGGCTGTGGATAGGACTGGAGTTTGAGCTGGAGTTGGTGTAAAGCTAGGAATAAGGCCAGGGATGGAGATGGGGATAGAGCTAGCACTAGGGACTGTGACTCTGGCTTCAGATGGAGGAGACCACGGAGGTTAGGCTGGAGCTAATGACCCCGTTTTCTCCAGAGGTTGAGGGGAGGGGCGGCAAGCTGAAAAAAGCTCACGGGTGGAGAAGGAACAGAGTTAACAGTCTCAGTCCTGGTGGCCTGGAAGGGAAATGCACACCAGTAAACCAATCAGGTCACTTGACATATGTCCTGGGGGAGGGGGAGATGGAGAGAGTTAGAGGAATGAGAGATCCACAGAGAGAAAAAGAGAAGAATAGTGAAAGGAGTGAAACGGAGAGAGAGAGAAAAGGAGAATGAGAGGAGAGAGGGACAGAGGGCATGGGGGCAGAGAGTATCACGTTTCAAGGTAAGACCCAGGCGCAGACAACGTCGGAATAGCAATGTTTATTACACCAACAGGGGCAGGCAAAAGACAGGTCAGCGGCAAGCAGAGTTTGGTAATCCAGAGTAGTGGGGCAAAGGTACAAGACGGCAGGCAGGCTCAGGGTCAGGACAGGCAGGAATGGTCAACACCGGAGAAACAAGAAAACAGGAACTATAGCAAGACAGCAGCAAAGGGGAAAACGCTGGTAGGCTTGACGAAACAAAACGAACTGGCAACAGCCAAACACAGAACACAGGGATAAATACACAGGGGTTAATGGGGAAGATGGGCGACACCTGGAGGGGGGTGGAGACAATCACAAAGACAGGTGAAACAGATCAGGGTGTGACAGAGAGAGGATGGGGGCAGAGAGAGATGGAGAGAGAGAGAGAAGAATAGAGAGAGAGGCAGAACAGAAACAAAAGTGAGGAATCCTATCTTTTTCTCACATGATGTTATATATTATTCTCAAGATTCGAGGAAATGCAGTACTTCTGCTCTGCTGTCTCAACCTATCGTATCAGATTACGATACAGTAGTATCACCTTCCTATACATATCACCCAACACACTGTGAGTGAAGGGTTAGTGAACGGTCTTACACGCTGTAGCACAGGAAAACATATGGCAGGTCATCTTTTACAATGAAGCTGTGTGTCTTTTAATCCCTGCAGAAATGCATTTAAATGCACTAGACTGTTTCTAAACCCGGTGTGCCAGACAGTAGCCTGTATAGGGGAATAAAGGATCATTGATTCATCCTGCAGCATTTGGTATCAGTGCTCTGCAGGGACATTAAGGAGCTGAGATGGAGCTGATCAACAGATCTAGAGGCCATTAATACAGGGCAGTCTGCTCTGCTCTGTTTTGCATGGTCTGTGTCCGAAATTGCACCATATCCATATTCCCTATATAGTGCACTGGTTTTGACCAGGGCCCAGAGGTCAGGTAGTGCAATATGTAGGTGAATAGGATGACATTTCAGACGCAGCCTATATCTCTTCGGATCTGCTGTTTCAGGCAAAAACGTTTGTCTGTTTGACCTCCTCGCAGAGATTCAAGCTGAAATAGCATCCTATTCTCTATCTAGTGCAGTACTTTGACCAGTGCCCATAGGCCTCTGGTCCAAACTAGTCCACTAGATATGGAATAGGGATCCATTTTGGATACACACTAGCCTCTGCTCCACCACTAAATGGTCTGTCTGTCTATGGGTTTCAGTCAGATCTAATTCGCTTAGAGACAGACCAGTATCCATCAGATAGGACAGGAAGGGTAATGTACCAGAGTACCATTATTTTACCATCATTCTTCTACTACTGTAGCTTAATGTATGTAGGATACTGTTATGATGTTTAGCAGAAGTTCCGGTCTTGAGGTGTAGAATTCACAAAATGTTTTCAATCATTTAACCCTTGTTATGTCCTTCAAAGAAGAGGACAAATGCAAATGGCGACTAGTTGTGGATATTATATCTGGCTTGCTTGTAATGCCAAACCAAGACTAGTACAGACAGTTTAAATCCCTTGAGTAACAATGATCATGCAAATAAAATGTAATGGAGTCTCATCACCCATAGTCAGAATGTTATTGTTCAGGGAGGAACTGCCACTCAAGCAATCAACCCAGGGATGTACGTAATAATAAGCTACAGCTGTGAGGATCATAAGTCTCAACCTGTCATAGGCTGCACTGAAATATTAGCAGCAGCATTTCCTATTCTGATACTATATGGTACAAACAGCTCAAGTTTGAACCCCCCTAGGTAGTACCAGCACCATTTTCCGTGCATGCCACAGCGCTGTGTCTTGGGAACTGTAACTTAGTCCTGGCTGTGCTCCAGTATTGTTAGCAGTCGGTGGCTCGGCTCTGTTACAAAGCTCTTCTCACATTGTTTAACGGTAAAATATCTCATGCCAGGAGGAGATGGGCTTCACTGTCTCTCTCTTCTCTCTCTCTCTCTCTCTCTCTCTCAGAGATACAGGGATGGATGGAGAGCAGGAGAGTGATGGATGGAAGTAGAGAGGGATCCGGCAGACCGGGCACAGGGGGCTTTTGAAGCAGGGATATTAAAGGCTGGCTTGGGTCTCAGAGAGACAGTCCTTTTTATTCCAGTGAGCTACAGCTCCGGGGGGCCCTCACCACTGGCAGTGGCTGGAAACACTTTCTGTGCACCCCAAATGGCACCCTATTCCCTACTTAGTGCACTACTTATAACCAGGGCCCATTGTGCTCTGGTCAAAAGTAGTGCACTATGGGGAATAGGGTGCCATTTGAGACACACTGAGATGATACACTTCATCACAAAGTGCTGGGATCTCTGGGTGAGGGAGTGAGTAAGAGTGTGATCAACATCGGGTCATTCATCAATAGTGTACAAGTGACCATCAAACGTATTGATATAAGCTACACACTAAAAACATGGCCTGAAGTAGCAAAGCCTCCGGCTAACTAATGCCATAGCTAGTGGTGATGTTGATAGATTATTCAGTGTGTTGTGTTGTTGGGGAAGTGGATTTAAACCTCTGGTCCTGTAGAAGTCAATGTACAATAGGATTATTTTGTTTTAAATCCAGAGGAGGATGGTGTGAGGAGCTATAGGAGTACAAGCTAATGGCTGTAATGGAATAAATGAGTCAAACATGTGGTTTCCATGGTTTCCATGTGTTTGATGTGTTTGATACGTTACATTTATTCCATTTCAGTCATTTCAATGAGCCCATCCTCCTATAGCTCCTCCCACCAGCCTCCTCTGTTATTTACACCCAATATTATATTTATTTTCTGTATGACAAGACTCATCTAACCAGGTTGTTCCAAGATGTCTACCTTCAATCACTTACAGGGACAGCTGGGATTATGAAGTGAATGTTTTCTAACAGTGAATAGTATACACAGAGGAGAGCTTTCTACTTGTTCTGCCAGCTAAAGGAATATCTGTGTGTAATTATTCCATAACTATTGAATGTTAAGGAGGAGCTCTTGTGTATGGTGGCTTGTTTGCTGGCTGAATGCCATTTCAGAAACATAAACCATAGTGTGTTACTTTACACAAGGTGTTTCCTTTACTCTTTCTCTCTCTCCCTCTCTCTCCCACTCTCTATCTTTCTATGTCTATCTCTCTCTCTTGTTCCATCCCTTGATCAGTCTATCACCCTCTCTCTCTACCCCTCCCTTCTTCCCTCTCTCTCCATATCTCTCTCTCTCTCTCTCTCTCTCTCTCTCTCTGCCTTCTGTTTCTCCTCTCCACTTCCCATTTTTTACATTAGTTCCCAGGGTTCCCAGGGGCGGTAAAGATAAGGAACTTGCTTTTCATTATTCATTTTCTCTTTTTTCTCTCCTGCGCTTATTTTAATTTCTTCAGGGAAGAGAGAGGTATGGGAGTCACTTTTGAAAGTTTATAGGTTCATTTTCAAGCTTAAATTGATTTTGCTCTCCAACATGCTATGAAGCTCTCAGTTTTAGGTTGTGTCCCATATGGCACCCTATTCCCTACATACAGTAATGCACTACCTTTGACCAGATCTGTATATGGGCCCTGGTCAAAAGTAGTGCACTATATAGGGAATCGGGTGCCATTTGGGACGCAACCATAGGCTAATGCTACACATGCCTCACTGCATTGGATGGGCTGCTTGCATGCTTAGCATGGTACCTTTAAGTGATGTTGTACGCCATGCTTGTTTATTTATCAAGTAATGACAGCATATTTCTCAAGCCCACACCATCCATAATCTCCAAGATGTAACAGTTATGTCTCAAATTGTTTGTTATTTTCCACAAATTAGAACATTTTGGATTCAACCCTGGGGTGTATATAGTAAAATAAAAGCAACATTTATCAGTAAGATTCAATCAGTTGCCATAGGCATAATCAATTAATATTGATAAGCACACATACTGTAAACAACGAACGCGGAAGGATAGAGTGGTTCCTGGGCAAGTAAGTGGATATGATGTAAAGTTTGCAGAGTTTAACTGAGGTAAATCTAATACACCAAATATACTTTGTGAACAATCTCCCCGTGATCACATACATTAAAGAGACCACATTAAATCTCACAGACAAATTGGTTCCTATCAAATCTGCCCTCCTCCTCCTCAAGAGCAGACAGCAGATAGCAGTTAGTAGATAGCAGATAGCAGATAGCAGATAGCAGTTAGTAGATAGCAGATAGCAGATAGCAGATAGTAGATAGCAGATAGCAGATAGCAGATAGTAGATAGCAGTTAGTAGATAGCAGTTAGTAGATAGCAGATAGCAGTTAGTAGATAGCAGATAGTAGATAGCAGATAGCAGATAGCAGATAGCAGATAGCAGATAGCAGATAGCAGATAGTAGATAGCAGATAGCAGATAGCAGTTAGTAGATAGCAGATAGCAGATAGTAGATAGCAGATAGCAGATAGCAGATAGTAGATAGCAGATAGCAGTTAGTAGATAGCAGATAGCAGATAGCAGATAGCAGATAGCAGATAGCAGATAGCAGATAGTAGATAGCAGATAGCAGATAGCAGATAGCAGATAGTAGATAGCAGATAGCAGATAGCACATAGCAACGCCTTAACAATTTTTTTTTTCTCCTCTCTCTGTCCTCCTCTCTCTCATTCTCTCTCTCCCTCTCTCCCTCTCGTTCTACTTATGATGAAGCCCATTTCCTTCTAATTGCTTTGTCTCTCTCCGTCTCAGCTAGTTGCTTTGTCCTGTGCTTTAATGACGGCATTGTGCGCAGAGGGATAAACAACAGGGTAACACACAAACACACACACACACTTTAATGACAGAGTTCTACATAGACAGTTGGGAAACACAACACGATATGTCGTTCTATTGTTAATTAGCTTTACAGCCAGGCCTTCTGTATGTTTCATGCTAACACACACACATGCAAACACGCATGCACTCACACAGACACACACATGCCTTGCTCTCTTGGCATTTCCACAGTATGGGCATACATAAATGCTACATACAGTACATGAGAACTGGGATTGATATATTATGGAATTTAGTGAATAAAAAAAATCAGGCTGTTGTTTACTTTACACACCGAGGTTGAGATTCAACCAAGGGTGCATTGTTGGCTAGTGCATTGCACTTGACATTTACAAGTAATTTACTCTCAAATTGATATCTGCAGCGTTTACTGTGGATACAATCTCCGCAAAATGTTGGGGAAAATGCCTTTAAAAGGAGCATTGTCGTCTCTAGTGCCCAGCGCTATATAATGCACCTTGGATTGAACCCTGGTCTGAGAGTAGAGTCACCCAGCTAGTCATGGTAATTCTATACAGTTGTGATTGTTCAAAGGCAAATTCAACTCTAGTACCACGAGTATCATTAGCCTATCAAACCTGCTGTTGGTTGGCAGGCCCTGAAAGAAAGAGAGTCTGGGATTTAGGCGCCTTGAGTACAATATGCTTTTTGATTACAGCTGTGATGATTATAATTTCATGAATCTCTTTTAAATACAGTTGGAGGAGAACTGTGAGTGTCTCGCTGCCATTACGATGCTCCTCTTTCTCTTATTGATGAATACACACACTCCCGCGTACTGGCGCAAACACACACTCTTCTCTTCCATCTTGATGAGAGCTCTGTTGTAGCTTCATCCCGTGTTTTATGTTAAACAGTCGCTTAAGAATGCATTATCTGTTGTTTGATGCGTTCCCTCTCGCTCATGTTTTTTCCTCCAATACCCGGGCGAGCACCGTATTGCTTCAGCGTTCCAGGGATGTTTGAAAGAGACTGTTTGATCAGCCAGTCAGCAAGGAGTTTATATTTGTGCAATACACACACTGCACAGTACACAAAACTACATGCTACGCACTACACACAAACACACACGTTACACTCTACACAATTTGAAAGCAGGGCGGAGGTTTGAGATGTTTGAGAATGGTAGAGGTGTAGATCCTGTCACACCAGTCTTTCAGTATTCTAGTTAATGTCCTGGAGGGTCCCCAGCTGTTGCTTCTCTCTCATTGTAAATTTGATAGATGTCACGTTCGGGTGTGTAGAGAGACCAAGGCGCAGCGTAACGATAGTTCGACATATTTATTGAACTGAACTGACGAACTATACAAAATAACAAATGATAATAATAAAGACACACGTAGCACGAACACGAGACAACATAACAACAATGAACCACGCCAACGGAGTGGAACACAGACATATAAGTAAGATCCCTAATTAGAGGTAATGCATAGCAGCTGCCTCTAATTAGGGATCCCACACACACACAACAACAGACAGAAATAGAAATGATAGATCTGCCAGACTCTGACCATAGAAATATAGAGAAGCAAAGCTTCTCTATGGCCAGAGCCTGACAATAGATAGATAGATAGGTACTTTATTGATCCCCCGGGGGGGAAATTTCATCACTGGACCCAGGAGCAGGTAAGAGTGGCATTCCTGAGACATTATTTTCTTGAATTATTAATTTCATCATTAAAAGTTAGCTAATTGATTGCACCCAAATTGGCTTTTTATTTAATAGGATTCAGCTAATATTCAATAAATATAGTACCCAACATCCGATTAGGACCAAACCTCTGCCTACCAATGAGTAAGGGAGCGATGAGGAATCCAATAAAATGGTCAAAAGCCACCCACGGACCCCCACGATTAAAATTGCCAATTTGGGTGCAATAATGTTTCAGGAATGCTAATTGTATCTGTTACTATAGAAACGATTTCAGAGCAATCTGAGATGATGGGTGTCAAACTGTTTAATACTGAGTGATAATGCTAGTGTAACCAAAGGCATTAGACAGATACATAGCTACATACATGTATCACAGTTCAGGTGATCCGTGTAATGTGTAATACATTCTCACTGATCTTTACTTGCTTATTTACCCATGGCTCAATTGCTCAATGGGTCTCTGGTGGGATAAGGTCAAGTCATGTTTTATTTGCACAGACTACACATGGTATACACAGTACAGTGAAATGCTGACCGGCAGGTTCCCTGTCGACAATACGACAAGAATAAGAAATAAGAAATAAAATAGAGAGGGGTTCTTTGACTTCTAGCGGAACACTTTTTGGTGATATATACTGTAGAACCCGTTTTTGAAGGCACGCTTGTTTCACAGTAGACAAAAAAGCTAATTCTGTTCAGAATAACCCAGGGTATGACACCATGTCGTCTTGCAACTGCACATCAACCATAGTGATCATAAACGTTGACACTGTATATGACATGAGTTTTGAGATATGGAAATGTGATGTGCACGTTTGGAGTCACAGGTGTTAGGCTTGCTTGTATGACATCAAACCTCAAGTTCAGAACGGCTGTCAGTCAAAACCCATACAGCCTGAGGTCTGACGTCATGTATAGCATGTTACTGTACAGCCACTGTATTCCAATGTAGCCATGTTTAACCCGTATATTCGAGTGTAAAGGGCTACATTGTGCAGTATTAGCAATAATAAATAGAAGTCTAATAGCAGTGTTGTATAAATGTACAGTCCCTTGTACAGTGTGTGTGTGTGTGTGTGTGTGTGTGTGTGTGTGTGTGTGTGTGTGTGTGTGTAGCAAGGTTATTATAGTAAACTAAAACTACAACTAAAATAAAATCTAAAATTGGAAAAACTGAAATAGAATAATTAGGAAAAACATTTGTTGTTTTGCACGCGTATCTGCCCTCTCATTGGCTAGAATGGTCTGATCTCGTCTCCTCCTGTCTGCCTTCCATCTTTGATGTATTTTCAGTGTTAGAGCGGTTACTTGAACATCTTGTCAATATAATAGGTAACATAATAGAAAAGGCAAATTGTGTCTGGCATGCTGGCCTTGATGTGGGTCATGACCAGCCTTTCGAAGCACATCATGATGACAGGGATTAGTGTGATAGAGTGATAGTCCTTTAGGCATGCCACTTTAATTGTCTTGGGCACTGGGATGATGGTGGTCTCCTTGAAGCAAGTGGGGACTACAGCCTGGGACAGGGACAGGTTGAAGATGTCAGAGAAGACACCTACCAGCTGGTCAGTGCACACTCTGAGGACGTGGTTCAGGGATGGGCAGGCGGATTTGTGAGTATTCACACACTTGAGTTTTCCCCACGTCAGCCTCGGAGAGCGTAAGTACTTGGTCGTCCGGAACAGCAAGAGCCCTCCTGGATAGCTCGATGTTGTTTGCCTTAAAGCGAGCATAGAATATATTAAGCTCGTCTGGGAGGGAGGCTCTGGTGGACACCACACAGCTGGATTTGCATTTGCAGTCCATTATAGCCTGTAATCCTTGCCACATGCGCCGAGAGTCTGATTTGTTGGATAGTGTTTTAAGTTTTGAGTGTATTGTCTTTTTGCATCCCTAATGGTCTTGCAGAGCTCTTCCCTGCTTGCCTTATAGGCAGCCGTGTTGTGCCAGGTTTGAATTCTGAAGTACGGCACGGAGCTCTCGGTTAAATCTATGACTTTTGGTTGGGGTATGTCTGGATTGTTATTGTGGGTACAACTTCATCAACACATTTCCTGAAGAAACCCGTGACTGATGATGTGTATTCCTCAATGTTCTGACATTATCACACTGAATCAATATAAACATTATTAGCTCTTTGAAACAAAGGGCTTTGGATGTCTCTTGACAGGTGGTTTCATCGCAGAGACATTTACTAATCACAGTGAAACACCTTTGTGACAAGATAATACATATGGGTGCAAACACACATACATACGCATGCACACACAGCTCCTCTGGCTCTAAATGGGTAGCTCTTGTCACCAAGGGAGGAGTGCAGTGACAGGGCTAATGACCACCATTACACTGTGGCAGAGCCTTTTAGTGTGTGTATGTGTGTGTGTGTGTCTGTGTTTGTGTGTGTGCTCCCATGTGTGTCTTATCAGTGACAGCACAGCGCCATCCCCCCCCCCCCCCCCACACACTCTGAAAACCTATAGTCCCCACTGTCAAATTCACCCTCTCCCCTCTCCTCATCCCCGACCCCAAAATGTGTCAGAATTACCCAGCAGCATACCACCCTGTATCCAACTGCTGGCTTGCCTCTGAAGCTGAGCAGGGTTGGTCTTGATAGGGCTCTGGATGGGAGACCAGATGCTAGTGTACGAGGCACTCTCTCTGCCCTGTGTAGGGTACTGTCTTCTGGATGGGTTGTTAAACGGGTGTCCTGACCCGTTTAACAACCCATTATTGTAAGAGTAGGGGTGTTAAACCCCGGTGTCCTGGCAAAATGTCCAATCTGGCAGTCAAATTATCATGGCCACCTAATCATCCCCAGCTTCCAATTGGCTCATTTGTCTCCCCTGTTACTATTCCCCAGGTCGTTGCTGTAAATGAGAACGTGTTCTCAGTCAACTTACCTTAGCTCTGGTTTCGCTTTAATGAAAGGAGCAAAAAAGTGGCTGGCCTAGCATGCTACTGTTTATTAGTCCCTCAGTGGCAATTACTTAGAGCCTGGGGAGGCGTGCCCACTCTGGTTAGTAGGTGGTCTTTACTTCGGAAAATATTCAGACCCCTTTCACTTTTTCCACATTTTGTTACGTTACAGCCTTATTCTAAAATTGATTAAATTGTTTGTTTTCCTCATCAATGATGCTCTCGAGTGGTGCAGTGGTCTAAGACACTGCATCTCAGTGCTAGAGGGGTCACTACAGACAACCTGGTCTGCATCACTACAGACTTTATCACAACCGGCCATGATTGGGAGTCCCATAGGGTGGTGCACAATTGGCCCAGTGTTGTCTGAGTTTGGCTAGTGTGGGCCATCGTTGTAAATAACAACTTGTTCTTAACTGACTTGCCTAGTTAAATAAAGGTTAAATATAAAATCAATTGACACACATTGTCCCATAATGACAAAGGAAAAACTGTTTTTTAGGAATGTTTGCAAATTTACATATAACAAAAACAGAAATATAACATTTACCTAAGTATTCAGACCCTTTACTATGAGAATCGAAATTGAGCTCAAGTGCATCCTGTTTCCATTGATCATCCTTGAGATGTTTCTCCAACTCAAAAATGCAATTCTTAAATTGCATTTTTTTTGTCCCCCCCAGTTTTATCTCTGAATTGAGATGCAAAACGAGGCATCTGTGTGCTTTAGGACCATGTGGACACCTCTGAGCGGTCGGGTAGGCTGTTTGGAGTTTTTATCTAAAAAATAAAATATAATAAAATAAAAACTATGTCCCCACCACTTTTAGAACAAAGGTTTTGCCCCTACATTCATATAATCCAAATGTGTGCTGACTGATCAACAGTGCCAAGTTACTTTTTAGATTCTTCACAGAAAATCAGAAGTCGCCATACAAAAGTAAAAGTAGTCAGGGCCGGGGCTGCACCAGGGTAAAAGGACATCAAAATCACTGCATGTGCTACATGCTGTATTGCAGCCTGGTCTCATAGACTAGACGTAACATAGTATATTTAAATCCGGGATAATGAAATTAGTATGATATGTTATGTTTGGTCTGTTTACATAAGAAAGTTGAGTGTTCTAATCTCATCATGGACAACTTTATCATTTTAGCTAAATACCAACTTTGCAACTACTTACTACTTTTTAGCTACAGTACTTTGCAACTACTTAGCATGTTAGCTAATCCTCCCCTTAACATAACTCCTAAGACTAACCTTAACCCTAGCCCCTAGCCTAGCAAATGTTAGCCACTTAGCTAACATTAACATTAGCCACTTAGCTTTAGCGACAACAAATTGGAATTTGTAACATCATACGTAATGAAAATATGTAACTTATTGTAAAAATGGACATTCAAAAACTCACATGAATTGTAGTTCGTACCATATCATGCAAAATGCAAAATGCATTAACAAATAAATACATACCATATGAAACTTAACTTATCAAACTAAATGGTTTTACATTGATTTACAACCAGCCCAGCCAGCAGCATGCAGTCAATAGAAAAGGAAATGCTTGCTAACTTGGTTAACTACTTGATTAAATGACTATGTTTTCAACAAATCAACTGTTTTCGACTATTCTATATTCAAAAAGTAAATTTCTTTGCCACATTTTTTTTTAGCAGTTTTACTTTTGTGCCTTATTTCAAACAGGATGCATGTTTTGGAATATTTGTATTCTGTACAGACTTCCTTCTTTTCACTCTGTCATTTAGCTTAGTATTGTGGAGTAACTACAATGCTGTGGATCCATCCTCAGTTTTCTCCTATTATGGCCATTCAACTCTGTAACTATTTTAAGTCACTATTGGCCTCATGATATGCTTAACACCCCGGCTGTCTTTCAATCTAAGATAGATGCCCTCAATCTCACACAAATTATCAAGGAACCCACCAGGTACAACCCAAAATCCGTAAACATGGGTACCATTATTGATATCATCCTGACTAACTTGCCCTCCAAATACACCTCCTCTGTTTTCAACCAGGATCTCAGCGATCACTGCCTCATCGCCTGTGTTCGCAATGGGTCAGCGACCAAACGACCACCCCTTATCACTGTCAAACGCTCCCTAAAACACTTTTGCGAGCAGGCCTTTCTATTCGATCTGGCCCAGGTATCCTGGAAGGATATTGACCTCATCCCGTCAGTAGAGGACGCCTGGTTGTTCTTTAAAAGTGCTTTCCTCACCATCCTAAATAAGCATGCCCCTTTTAAAAAACGTAGAACTAAGAATAGATATAGCCCTTGGTTCACCCCAGACTTGACTGCACTAGACCAACACAAAAACATCCTGTGGCGCACTGCATTAGCATCGAATAGCCCCCGCGATATGCAGCTATTCAGGGAAGTCAGGAACAAGTACACCCAGTCAGTTAGGAAAGCAAAGGCCAGCTTTTTCAAACAGAAATTTGCTTCCTGTAGTACTAACTCCAAAAAGTTCTGGGACACTGTAAAGTCCATGGAGAATAAGAGCACCTCCTCCCAGTTGCCCACTGCACTGAGGCTCGGAAACACTGTTACCACCGATAAATCCACGATTATTGAAAATTTCAATAAGCATTTTGCTACGGCTGGCCATGCTTTCCATCTGACTACCCCTACCCCGGTCAACAGCTCTGCACCCCCGGCAGCTACTTGCCCAAGCCCCCCCCGCTTCTCCTTCACCCAAATCCTGACAGCTGATGTTCTGAAAGAGCTGCTAAGTCTGGACCCCTACAAATCTGCTGGGCTAGATAATCTGGACCCTCTCTTTCTGAAATTATCAGCCAAAATTGTTGCAACACCTATCACTAGCCTGTTCAACCTCTCTTTCGTATCGTCTGAGATCCCTAGAGATTGGAAAGCTGCCGCGGTCATCCCCCTCTTCAAAGGAGGAGACACTCTAGACCCAAACTGTTATAGACCAATATCCATCCTGCCCTGCCTTTCTAAAGTTTTCGAAAGCCAAGTTAACAAACAGATAACTGACCACTTCGAATCCCACCGTACCTTCTCTGCTATGCAATCTGGTTTCCGAGCTGGTCATGGGTGCACCTCAGCTACGCTCAAGGTACTGAACGATATCATAACCGCCATCGATAAAAGACAGTACTGTGCAGCCGTTTTCATCGACCTGGCTAAGGCTTTCGACTCTGTCAATCACCGCATTCTTATTGGCAGACTCAACAGCCTTGGTTTCTCAAGTGACTGCCTTGCTTGGTTCTCTAACTACTTTGCAGACAGAGTTCAGTGTGTCAAATCGGAGGGCCTATTGTCCGATCCTCTGGCAGTCTCTATGGGGGTGCCACAGGGTTCAATTCTTGGGCCAACCCTTTTCTCTATATATATCAACGATGTTGCTCTCGCTGCTGGTGACTCTCTCATCCATCTCTACGCAGATGACACCATTCTGTATACAACTGGACCCTCTTTGGATACTGTGTTTACTAACCTTCAATCAAGCTTCAATGCCATACAACACTCCTTCCGTGGCCTACAACTGCTCTTAAACGCCAGTAAAACTAAGTGCATGCTTTTCTATCGAACAATGCCAGCACCCGCCCACCGGACTATCATCACTACTCTCGACGGATCCGAATTAGAATACGTGGACACCTACAAATACCTAGGCATCTGGTTAGACTATAAACTCAACTTCCAGACTCACATCAACCATCTCCAATCCAAAATTAAATCCAGAATTGGCTTCCTATTTCGCAACAGAGCCTCCTTCACTCATGCTGCCAAACATGCCCTTGTAAAACTGACTATCCTACCGATCCTTGATTTTGGCGATGTCATTTACAAACTAGCCTCCAACACTCTACTTAGCAAATTGGATGTAGTCTATCATAGTGCCATCCGTTTTGTCACCAAAGCCCCTTACACTACCCACCACTGCGACCTGTATGCTCTCGTTGGCTGGCCTTCACTATACATTCGTCGCCAAACCCACTGGCTCCAGGTCATCTATAAGTCTTTATTAGGTAAATCCCCGCCCTATCTCAGCTCACTGGTCACCATAGCAACACCCACCCGTAGCATGCGCTCCAGCAGGTATATCTCACTGGTCACCCCCAAAGCCAACACCTCCTTTGGCCGCCATTCCTTCCAGTTCGCTGCTGCCAATGACTGGAACGAATTGCAAAAATCATTGAAGCTAGAGGTTCCTATCTCCTTCAATACCTTTAAGCATCAGCTGTCAAAGCTGCTTATCGATCGCTGCACCTGTATATAGCCCTTCTGTAAATAGCCCACACTACTACCTCATCCCCATATTTATTTTTGTTTATTTTTCACTAATCTTGCACTCCAGTATCTCTATTTGCACATCATAATTTGCACATCCTTCATTCCTGTGTTAATGATGATAATTCTGTAATTTATTTCTACTCTATAGTCTATTTATTGTCCTACCTCCCAACCTTACTGCATTTTTGCACTACATTTTGCACTCTGTTTATAGATTTTCTATTGTGTTTTTTGACTGTTTGTTTAATGTGTAACTCTGTGTTGTTATTTGTCGCACTGCTTTGCTTTGTCTTGGCCAGGTCGCAGTTGCAAATGAGAACTTGTTCTCAACTGACCTACCTGGTTAAATAAAGGTGAAATAAAAAATAAAATAAAATAAAATAAATGATGAAATCCCTGAGGGTTTTCCTTCCTTTCCAGCAACTGAGTTAGGAAGGGCGCCTGTACCTTTGTAGTGACTGGGTGTATTGATACACCATCCAAAGTGTAATTAATAACCTCACCATTCTCAAAGGGATATTCAATCTCTGCTCCCCCCCCCCCCCCCCCCCCATCTACCAATAGGTGCCCTTATTTGTGAGGCATTGGAAAGCCTTCCTGGGCGAATCTGTGTTTAAAATTCACTGCTCGACTGAGGGACCTTACAGATAATTGTATGTGTGGGGCACAGAGATGAGCTAGTCATTCAAAAATCATCTTAAACACCATTATTGTACATGCACCTTATTATGTTACTTGTTACGAAACTTAATTTATCAAACTAAATGGTTTTATACTGATTTACATACAGAATGATAAGAAATGCTATGAGATTAGGTTGCATCCAGCCCAGCCAGCCAGCAGCATCCAGTCAATATAAAAGGGAATGCTTGCTAACTTGGTTAACTACTTGATTAAATGACTATGTTCTCAACAAATCAACTGTTTTCGACTATTATATTTTTACCAAGCAAGATAAATAAACATGCAATCACTCTTGAGTGAATGAACTAAATAATTTTGGAACAAAGGCTTGCAGACATTTATGTCCATTGCTCGGGTGTGCAAAATCTGTCATCAAGGCAAAGAGTGGCTACATTGAAGAATCCCATATGTGTTATTTCATAGTTTTGATGTCTTCACAATTATTCTACAATGTAGAAAAAATAATAAAGAAAAACCCTGGAATGTATATTTATTTTTTTTTTTATTTATTTCACCTTTATTTAACCAGGTAGGTCAGTTGAGAACAAGTTCTCATTTGCAACTGCGACCTGGCCAAGACAAAGCAAAGCAGTGCGACAAAAACAACACAGAGTTACACATTAAACAAACAGTCAAAAAAAAAAACACAATAGAAAATCTATATACAGAGTGCAAAATGTAGTGCAAAAATGCAGTAAGGTTAGGAGGTAGGACAATAAATAGACTATAGTGGTAAAATAAATTACAGAATTATCATCATTAACACAGGAATGAAGGATGTGCAAATTTTGATGTGCAAATAGAGATACTGGAGTGCAAGATTAGTGAAATAAACAAAAATAAATATAGGGATGAGGTAGTAGTGTGGGCTATATACAGAAGGGCTATATACAGGTGCAGTGATCGATAAGCAGCTTTGACAACTGATGCTTAAAGTTATTGAGGGAGATAGGAACCTCTAGCTTCAATGATTTTTGCAATTCGTTCCAGTCATTGGCAGCAGCGAACTGGAAGGAATGGCGGCCAAAGGAGGTGTTGGCTTTGGGGGTGACCAGAGAGATAAACCTGCTGGAGCGCATGCTACGGGTGGGTGTTGCTATAGTGACCAGTGAGCTGAGATAGGGCGGGGATTTACCTAACAAAGACTTGTAGATGACCTGGAGCCAGTGGGTTTGGCGACGAATATATAATGAAGGCCAGCCAACGAGAGCATACAGGTCGCAGTGGTGGGTAGTGTATGGGGCTTTGGTGACAAAACGGATGGCACTGTGATAGACTACATCCAATTTGCTAAGTAGAGTGTTGGAGGCTAGTTTGTAAATGACATCGCCAAAATCAAGGATCGGTAGGATAGTCAGTTTTACAAGGGCATGTTTGGCAGCATGAGTGAAGGAGGCTCTGTTGCGAAATAGGAAGCCAATTCTGGATTTAATTTTGGATTGGAGATGGTTGATGTGAGTCTGGAAGTTGAGTTTATAGTCTAACCAGATGCCTAGGTATTTGTAGGTGTCCACGTATTCTAATTCGGATCCGTCGAGAGTAGTGATGATAGTCCGGTGGGCGGGTGCTGGCAGCGTACGATAGAAAAGCATGCACTTAGTTTTACTAGCGTTTAAGAGCAGTTGGAGGCCACGGAAGGAGTGTTGTATGGCATTGAAGCTTGATTGAAGGTTAGTAAACACAGTATCCAAAGAGGGGCCAGATGTATACAGAATGGTGTCATCTGCATAGAGATGGATCAGAGAGTCACCAGCAGCGAGAGCGACATCGTTGATGTATATAGAGAAAAGGGTTGGCCCAAGAATTGAACCCTGTGGCACCCCCATAGAGACTGCCAGAGGATCGGACAATAGGCCCTCCGATTTGACACACTGAACTCTGTCTGCAAAGTAGTTAGAGAACCAGGCAAGGCAGTCACTTGAGAAACCAAGGCTATTGAGTCTGTCAATAAGAATGCGGTGATTGACAGAGTCGAAAGCCTTGGCCAGGTCGATGAAAACGGCTGCACAGTACTGTCTTTTATCGATGGCGGTAATGATGTCGTTCAGTACCTTGAGCGTAGCTGAGGTGCACCCATGACCAGCTCGGAAACCAGATTGCATAGCAGAGAAGGTACGGTGGGATTCGAAGTGGTCAGTTATCTGTTTGTTAACTTGGCTTTCGAAAACTTTAGAAAGGCAGGGCAGGATGGATATTGGTCTATAACAGTTTGGGTCTAGAGTGTCTCCTCCTTTGAAGAGGGGGATGACCGCGGCAGCCTTCCAATCTCTAGGGATCTCAGACGATACGAAAGAGAGGTTGAACAGGCTAGTGATAGGTGTTGCAACAATTTTGGCTGATAATTTCAGAAAGAGAGGGTCCAGATTATCTAGCCCAGCAGATTTGTAGGGGTCCAGACTTAGCAGCTCTTTCAGAACATCAGCCGTCTGGATTTGGGTGAAGGAGAAGCGGGGGGGGCTTGGGCAAGTAGCTGCCGAGGGTGCAGAGCTGTTGGCCGGGGTAGGGGTAGCCAGGTGGAAAGCATGGCCAGCCGTAGCAAAATGCTTATTGAAATTTTCGATAATCGTGGATTTATCGTTGGTAACAGTGTTTCCGAGCCTCAATGCAGTGGGCAACTGGGAGGAGGTGCTCTTATTCTCCATGGATTTAACAGTGTCCCAGAACTTTTTGGAGTTAGTACTACAGGAAGCAAATTTCTGTTTGAAAAAGCTGGCCTTTGCTTTTCTAACTGACTGTGTGTACTTGTTCCTGACTTCCCTGAATAGCTGCATATCGCGGGGGCTGTTCGATGCTAATGCAGTGCGCCACAGGATGTTTTTGTGTTGGTCTAGTGCAGTCAAGTCTGGGGTGAACCACGGGCTATATCTATTCTTAGTTCTACGTTTTTTGAAAGGGGCATGCTTATTTAGGATGGAGAGGAAAGCACTTTTAAAGAACAACCAGGCATCCTCTATTGACGGGATGAGGTCAATATCCTTCCAGGATACCTGGGCCAGATCAAATAGAAAGGCCTGCTCACAAAAGTGTGTTAGGGAGCGTTTGACAGTGATAAGGGGTGGTCGTTTGACCGCTGACCCATTGCGAACGCAGGCGATGAGGCAGTGATCGCTGAGATCCTGGTTGAAAACAGAGGAGGTGTATTTGGAGGGCAAGTTAGTCAGAATGATATCAATAATGGTACCCATGTTTACGGATTTTGGGTTGTACCTGGTGGGTTCCTTGATAATTTGCGTGAGATTGAGGGCATCTATCTTAGATTGAAGTACAGCCGAGGTGTTAAGCATATCCCAGTTTAAGTCACCTAACAGTACAAACTCTGAAGATAGATGTGGGGCAATCAATTCACATATGGAGTCCAGGGCACAGCTGGGGGCTGAGGGGGGTCTGTAACAGGCGGCAACAGTGAGAGACTTATTTCTGGAAAGGTGGATTTTTAAGAGTAGAAGCTCAAACTGTTTGGGCACAGACCTGGACAGTATGACAGAACTCTGCAGGTTATCTCTGCAGTAGATTGCAACTCCGCCACCTTTGGCAGTTCTATCTTGACGGGAAATGTTGTAGTTGGGGATGTAAATTTCCGAATTTTTGGTGGCCTTCCTAAGCCAGGACTCAGACACAGCTAGAACATCCGGGTTGGCGGAGTGTGCTAAAGCAGTGAATAAGTCAAACTTAGGGAGGAGGCTTCTAATGTTAACATGCATGAAACCGAGGCTTTTACGGTTACAGAAATCAACAAATGAGAGCGCCTGGGGAATAGGTGTAGTACTGGGGGTTATAGGACCTGGGTTTACCTCTACATCACCAGAGGAACAGAGGAGTAATAGAATCAATATTCGGCTGAGGGCTTTCAGAACTGGACGTCTAGTACGTTGGCT
>CM042411.1:8956789-9051789 GCA_023634145.1 Thymallus thymallus
TCTGAATGGGAGTAATGACTGTCTGTTCCATCAGGGCTGAAGCCATAGAAATAAAATCCATAGAATGGTCATCCCCATTCAAGTCAATGAAGTCCATTCTAGGGGTTCCATTTCTATTGCATGGGCCGTTCTCAGGTACACAGATACTGAATCTAGACTTCCATTTTCTTCAGCCTGTGTGCTGTTCTTGGAAGTGAAGTCTGATCATGTTTCATCAACACCTACAATAAAACACCTGAAGACCTGAAATAGAGAGTATTAGGGATTTCGTTTGGCTTGATGTAGTGTACTGTCCTATATAAGCTATCCCTCAAAAGATGGGGGGGGGGGGGGGTTCTTGGCTGGCTTCATATTTATGAAAGTTAGATACTTTTATAATGTGTGCGTTTGTATTTGTGCGTACAGTGGGGAGAACAAGTATTTGATACACTGCCGATTTTGCAGGTTTTCCCACTTACAAAGCATGTAGAAGTCTGTAATTTTTATCATAGGTACTCTTCAACTGGGAGTGACGGAATCTAAAACAAAAATCCAGAAAATCACATTGTATGATTTCAAAGTAATTAATTTGCATTTTATTGCATGACATAAGTATTTGATACATCAGAATAGCATAACTTAATATTTGGTACAGAAACCTTTGTTTGCAATTACAGAGATCATACGTTTCCTGTAGTGCTTGACCAGGTTTGCACACACTGCAGCAGGGATTTTGGCCTACTCCTCCATACAGACCTTCTCCAGATCCTTCAGGTTTCGGGGCTGTCGCTGGGCAATACGGACTTTCAGCTCCCTCCAAAGATTTTCTATTGGGTTCAGGTCTGGAGACTGGCTAGGCCACTCCAGGACCTTGAGATGCTTCTTACGGAAGCACTCCTTAGTTGCCCTGGCTGTGTGTTTCGGGTCGTTGTCATGCTGAAAGACCCAGCCACTACCCATCTTCAATGCTCTTACTGAGGGAAGGAGGTTGTTGGCCAAGATCTCGCGATACATGGCCCCATCCATCCTCCCCTCAATACGGTGCAGTGGTCCTGTCCCCTTTGTAGAAAAGCATGCCCAAAGAATGATGTTTCCACCTCCATGCTTCACGGTTGGGATGGTGTTCTTGGGGTTGTACTCATCCTTCTTCTTCCTCCAAACATGTCGAGTGGAGTTTAGACCAAAAAGCTCTATTTTTGTCTCATCAGACCACATGACCTTCTCCCATTCCTCCTCTAGATCATCCAGATGGTCATTGGCAAACTTCAGACGGGCCTGGACATGCGCTGGCTTGAGCAGGGGGACCTTGCGTGCGCTGCAGGATTTTAATCCATGACGGCGTAGTGTGTTACTAATGGTTTTCTTTGAGACTGTGGTCCCAGCTCTCTTCAGGTCATTGACCAGGTCCTGCCGTGTAGTTCTGGGCTGATCCCTCACCTTCCTCATGATCATTGATGCCCCACGAAGTGAGATCTTGCATGGTGCCCCAGACCGAGGGAGATTGGCCGTCATCTTGAACTTCTTCCATTTTCTAATAATTGCGCCAACAGTTGTTGCCTTCTCACCAAGCTGCTTGCCTATTGTCCTGTAGCCCATCCCAGCCTTGTGCAGGTCTACAATTTTATCCCTGATGTCCTTACACAGCTCTCTGGTCTTGGCCATTGTGGAGAGGTTGGAGTCTGTTTGATTGAGTGTGTGGACAGGTGTCTTTTATACAGGTAACGAGTTCAAACAGGTGCAGTTAATACAGGTAATGAGTGGAGAACAGGAGGGCTTCTTAAAGAAAAACTAACAGGTCTGTGAGAGCCGGAATTCTTACTGGTTGGTAGGTGATCAAATACTTATGTCATGCAATAAAATGCAAATTAATTATTTAAAAATCATACAATGTGATTTTCTGGATTTTTGTTTTAGATTCCGTCTCTCACAGTTGAAGTGTACCTATGATAAAAATTAC
This sequence comes from Thymallus thymallus, assembly GCA_023634145.1. NCBI lineage: Eukaryota > Metazoa > Chordata > Actinopteri > Salmoniformes > Salmonidae > Thymallus > Thymallus thymallus. The sequence goes on from CM042411.1 coordinate 8,958,726, forward strand.
AGACCTCTACATGCTTTGTAAGTAGGAAAACCTGCAAAATCGGCAGTGTATCAAATACTTGTTCTCCCCACTGTATGTGTGAAGGAGAGAAAGTGAAAGAGAGAGATTAATCAATAATCAATATTAGCATGAACACACACACACACGTACGCTCACTCACAAGTTCACTCACGCAGGATACAAAAATGATTGCAATTCCAAATGTATATTCCTTGTGCATGTCTACTTGGATAGCATTGGTAAAACGCCAAGATTTAGCTAATCAAATGTTAATGATTTCCCCCCTGCAGCAAACTAAGTGTAAATTCCATCACTACGGCAATTAAATAACACAACACATTAAATCATAATGGCGGAGGCAGTACCTAATTGATATTTTCCTCACATATAGAGCTACATGTTCCCTTGTACAGTAGAGGAGGAAGATTTGAAGTAGTTCTTTGAGGTTAAACTTCAAAAGAAAAGAGGGGGGAAGATGAAGGTGGAGAGGAGAGGAGCGAGAACCCTCACCAAACAGACAATCACACACTCTACTGATTAGCAATGTACACACGTACCCTCAAGTACGCACACAGGAACCCACGCACGCACGAACACACGCAAATGAACACGCGCACACATGAACTTAGGCACACATGAACAAACGCAGAGTTCAATAGGTCTGTTGAAAAAGTGAAATTCTATTAATGTTAAGTGGATCCAAATGCCTTCAGTAGACTGGATCAATCCTATTGTAAAGTATGAATGTTTAGCACCTATTGTGCATAGCTATCACCTCTCTCTCTCATATCTTCTCTGCTGATGAGAGGAGTTTTAAATCCTGCTCTCTCTCTCTCTCTCTCTCTCTCTCTGGCTTGAGAAATCAATGCACATACACTGGGAAGTCTGGCCTAATGGTATCAATGCCTTTTAGAGCTCGGCTATAGGCTATTAGATAAGGAAATCATACATTTTTCATTGTTTCAATTCGTTTTTGCTATTTTTCTTTTTCTATAATGGTTTATCCCTCTTTGAACCTTTACTGTTCCGGTAAACTGTGTTTGGGTGTGTGTGTGTGTGTGTGTGTGTGCGTGTGTGATTTCACACCCCTTACCCTTGAGGTTCAGCGTGTGATAAACACACTCCTCCTCTCTTCCTTTTTCCCTTGCTTTTCCACACTCACCTGTTCTTCTCACATACTGTAATGTCTGTCACCAATGTTATATTTGGGACCACAGCTAAATGGTGACTGAATTAGAGAGTTAAAAGTGACGTCGGGTGATTTAATTTAGATGCACGCAGGGTTGAATTATTCGAGTGCTACAGCGGGATACCTGTATGATTAGGTGACATGGTATCATTATGCAGAATCTGCTCTCTGTGTGCACTGCCATACAACAGCTTGAACCAGAGGAGACTTAAAGAAATTGCGTTTACCACAGGAGGCTGCTGAGGGGAGAACGGCTCACAATAATGTCCAGAACGGAGCAAATGGAATGGCATCAAACACCTGGTGTATTGCGTTTGATGCCATTCCACTATTTCTGCTCCAGTCATTACCACGAGCACGTTCTCACCAGTTAAGGTGCCACCAACCTCCTGTGGCGTTCACCCAAAACAAAACATGACTTAACGTCCTTACTTTGAAAGTATATGGACTAGAATACTGTAATCCACAGGTCAGATTGGAATACTTTGTTTGGATTGCTTTTTGGATTTGTTTACTTCTGTTGACTAATTTATAAATGCTTGAGGTCGTGGATATATTTAAACAACAAGTACTTCATAGTCTTATTTCCACCCAACATAGACTGCATCGTAGAGGACAACAACACCGTAAAAACAATGTGACTATGCAATCTGTTCAGTGCGGAGCTAAGAAAATAATCTATTTAATTTCCCACATGGCTGCAGGTGCTATCATTTATCTCATCTAGAGAGAGAGAGTTCTGAAGTAGATAAATGCAGTCCTTCAGAATGAGATAAATCCACCTTACCGCATCTTACTGTACGACCTGCTGTTCTGATGCTCAGTGGGATGGAGAGAGAGGCTTGGCTTTAATCCACTGTCTTAGCTCAGAGTAGCCCTACATACACAAACGTATGCACGCATGTACGCATGCACACACCCCACGCACACCACTACGGCCCAACCAGCCGCTATTCTGCCTACCTGTCAACATCATAGAAATATAATCTATTTCTATAGCCAACATATCCTCGCCTCCTGGTGTGTGTGTGGAATTGTGTGTGTGTGGCAGTACAGTGACCCCCTGGTGTTTCCTCTCAGAGAGACAGCCTTTTGTGTTCACGTGACAACTGGTAATTATGGAGTGTGTTCATTTCTCTTCCTCTCTCTCTATTTCTCTCTATTCCCCCCCTCTCTATCGCTCTCTCACACACACTCTCTCTCTCTCTCATTCCTCCTCTCTCTCTCCCTCCCCCCCTCTCTCTCTCTCGCTCTCCCTTCCTCCCCTCTCGCTCTCTCTCTCTCTCTCTCGCTCTCCCTTCCTCCCCTCTCTCCCCCTCTCTCTCTCTCTCTCTCTCTCTCTCTCTCTCCCCTCTCTCTCTCTCTCTCTCTGTCACGGTTTGTAGAGACGGGACGATAGACAGAGCGTTGGTGGAGTGACATTCCTTTGTATTTTGTTCTTCCAAAACACAAAGCAACAAAGGAGAGAAATCAACCGTGCACTGGCGTGAATATCACTGACACACACACACACACACACACACACACACACACACACACACACACACACACACACACACACACACACACACACACACACACACACACACACACACACACACAGGTGATAAACACAGGAACTTAAATAGAATCCCCAATTAGAGACAACACGAGACAGCTGTCTCTAATTGGGGATAGAAATTAACACACCACCAACACCCAGTGAACTGTCAAGCTCTAACCGCGGCTCTCCAACTCCCCCACTAGAGGGAGCCAGACCTAGCCACAGTCAGAACCTGACACTCTCTCTCTCTCTCCCCCTCCTTATTTCTCACACAAGCATGCACAAACCCAAATACATACTACAGTATATATGCAGTAATACACACAGTAAAAACACATCTACTCATTTACCTTCCAACATTAAGGCACTCTACCAGTGGGGTGTCGGGTGCTGCTGCTAGTGCCACAGCTTGCATGTCCAAAAAGGTGAGGCAATTCTAGGAGACAAGAGTAGTTCAACCAGGAGAATGCACTTTGTGTTTAGAAACAGCATGATAGCTTTGAATTTTGCTTGACATCTTCTAGTGGAGAGTGTGTCTTAACAAGGCCTGCATCAGTGGAGTCATGCTGGGCTGTCAGAGTGGGAGGGAAACTAGTGGATCACTTCACTATTGGGATGGGACTGGCACGTTCCCCTGGCACTAGCTAGGGAGACACACACATGCATAGACAGATGCATCTGCGTTCATATATGCTGTACATACACACATGCACATACAAGTAACTGTCAAAATAATGGAAACACTTGAGTAAATGAGGGATGCAGAGTATATTGAAAACAGATGCTTCCACACGTTTATTGATATGCATAAAATTCTGGGCAGGCCATTATTTTGTCTATGACCCCATAGGATGGCAATTCCCCCATCCATAGGACACTGAATGGTTTGATGTGGACGAATGGGGTCGCATCCCTCCAAAAGTTCCAGAATCTATGCAAAGGTGCGTTGTAGCTGTTCTGGCTCGTGGTGGCTCAATGCCCTGTTAAGACTTTATATTGGTGTTCTCTTTATTTTGGCAGTTACCTGTACATATTAGAGTACGTACACATACGCACAAACACGAATAGTTGAAAAGGTGTGTCAAGTAAAGTGAAAAAGAGAGAGATGGAGACAGAAAGTGGGAGTGAATCAATGTCTGAGTGAGGGGAAATCAGAGGAGATATTTGCACAACACAACAAATTGATGGGTAAAGCGAGAAAAAAAAAAAGCCGTAGAAAAAAAAGCGATTAAATAGCCAGTCCTACTGTACAACACGAACGATGAGTCTCACGTGGATGTTGATTAAGGCAGACCCCTTCACCTCTCTGATTCAACACCAACGATGAGTCTCACGTGGACGTTGATTAAGGCAGACCCTTTCACCTCTCTGATTCAACACCAACAATGAGTCTCACGTGGATGTTGATTAAGGCAGACCCCTTCACCTCTCTGATTCAACACCAACGATGAGTCTCACGTGGATGTTGATTAAGGCAGACCCCTTCACCTCTCTGATTCAACACCAACGATGAGTCTCACGTGGATGTTGATTAAGGCAGACCCCTTCACCTCTCTGATTCAACACCAACGATGAGTCTCACGTGGACGTTGATTAAGGCAGACCCTTTCACCTCTCTGATTCAACACCAACAATGAGTCTCACGTGGATGTTGATTAAGGCAGACCCCTTCACCTCTCTGATTCAACACCAACGATGAGTCTCACGTGGACAATGTTTAAGGCAGACCCCTTCACCTCTCTGATTCAGTGGGGTTGTGTTAAATGCGGAAGACACATTTCGGTTAAATGCATTCATTTGTACAACTGACTGGGTATCCTCTTTCCCGTTTTAAATGGCATCCTATTCCCCATAAATTGCACTATATAGTGAAAAGAGTGCCATTTGGGATGCACACAAAGCATTCTTGCAGTAATTAAGTGTACAGCAGTTTTGCTACAGCTCCATTCTGAGTGAGTAATGTATTTCAATAATGACGTTGGCCCAAATGGTTTGTTGTCATGGTCTGGGTACTGATCTATTCAGTGCTGACCACTCTGACTGGGATAAACTCTGCATACTTACTCACTCTGCCCAGACATGGCGTTAGGTCTACACTGTGTGTGTGTGTGTGTGTGGGTGTGTGTGTGTGTGTATTCAGTTCTTTGAGTGTGTGTGTGTGTGTGCTCTCAGGTATTTGTGAATGTGTCTGCAATCGCGTGAGTGAATGTGTGTGTGGAGTTGGCTACTCTTCCTGCTTACTGAAGGGTTTTCAGTAGCAGCTCTGGTCCCTGAGGCTCTCACTCTACCCAGAACACAATGGCTGTTAATCCTGACTAAGGCAGAGGCAGCAAGTTGATTAGCAAACAACCACTTCCTCTGTGTCTGTCTGTCTGTCTGTCTGTCTGTCTGTCTGTCTGTCTGTCTGTCTGTCTGTCTGTCTGTCTGTCTGTCTGTCTATCTGTCTGACTGGCTTTTTGTCTGGCTGTCTGGCTGGCTGTCTGACTGTCTGTTTGTCTGCCTTGCTGTCCGTCCATCTGACAAGCTGAATTCTCCAGTCAGGCTGGTTGAACTGGGGAGGAGAGGTCTGTGAGGGAATAGTTTTCAGCACCGTGGACAGCAACTGCTGCCACAATGCGTCATGTATACAGTTCAGGCATATCATGCACTCTATCAGAGACAGCTTCAAGGGGGCTCACATACCCCATACTCCACCTTGTGAATTAATTTCTCTTAATTGATTGATTGATTGATTGGTTTATATAAGTGATTGATTTTCTGTCTCCTTTCACAGTGATCATTGGCACTTACTGGTGACGTTCTATGGACAACATCTACAGAGACACTGATCTCAGAACAGAGGACCTACAGAGGGCCTACCAGCTGTCATGAACATCAAAGTGCCATGGCGTGCCATCATGTGGCATATTGCACCACCATTAGCAAGTAAGAAACTTCTGTACTTATTGTCAAAATAGCTCAAACCTTGCCACATCACTCTAAATCACAAACACAAATCCAAAGAACTAAATCATGTTTCCAGGCCATCCTGAGAATGGAACAATCCCAGCCTTCCTCTTATACAGTCAATACAAGCACTCACAACATCATTCAGCTTAATTGGCTACTTTTGCTTTCTGAATAAAACACTGTACAGACACTTTACCAGGAAAAAACACAGCAGTGCAGCATTAGGTGCGTGTGCCAAATGGCGTTCTATTCCCTACATAGTGCATTACTTTTGAGCAGAGTCTTATGGGCCCTGGTCAAAAGTAGCAAACTATATAGGGAATATGGTACCCTTTGGGACTCATTCTAGATGTGGATGTCCCCCCCCCCCCCCCCCCCCGGTCTGTACCTTCCCAATATTGGCTCCCAGCTGCAGTTAGTAGTAATGGGAGGAAATAGGGCTGTCCCTAGGGTTGGTTAGAGTAGAGTAGCACGTCACCGCGCTCTCTCTCCAGACCTCCATTCTCTCTCATTAGCCCTCTCTACTCTGGCTTGATGCTTGCTGTTTACAGTACCCTTCTCTACGGGGTAACACTTTATTTGGATATTCCATCCGTAGGCTCTACGGTCTAGCTACAGACTATCAGTAATATAGTCTGTAGTAATATACAGGTAGAATCCTTTTTGGGACAGCCAAAGAACCTGCAGTTGCTTATCAACAGATAGTTTGTTGATAGTATGACCATCTGTAGAGCATCTACAGATGAAAAATCCGGACTATCCAAATAAAGTGACGCTCTGCTGTTCTACCATAATGGCCCTCTACTGGCAACGTTCTTTGAACTGTAACGTGTCATGATGCACGCTTCCGGAAGCCTCTAGAACTCATTATGATGTCCCAGAATAGGAGGATGAGAAAGGTTGGTTGTATTGGCGCATTTATGCAAAGTCCATTGATTTGACAACAGGCGAGACGTTAGTCTCTGCATTCACTCCAGTGGGAGGTGTACAAGATGTCATAGGTCATTGATTCCCAATAGTGTAATCAACCAAGGTAGTGTATGTGGGAAAAACACTCACAGAAAGAGAGGAAGTCACGATTCGTATTACATCACTAATGACACGCACAAGGAGGGAATTCCAACTGTCTGTTGTACTTACAGTAATACCAAACATAAACATGGCTGATTTAGTATTGGGTGAAGGCAGCTATATATCTTTTTGGACCATATCATTACAACACACAGCGTGAGGTCGGCCACCTCTACCCAGTGCTTTTGATTTCAGTGGTTTATTCCTTTTTCCCTATCCCGATTGCACACCTACCCACATCTTAGTGTCACATGCTATACACCCCCATATACACTGACGTGTTTCATGTCTGAGATCTATGTTTTCCTCTCTCTGCACTGTGAAGGGGCATGAAAACATACTTTGCTTAATCCCATGGTTTCCTATAGAAGGTGACCAATAGGGAACTGGAAAGGAATAAACAGAATTTCTTCTCACCACTTGAAAAAGCCAAGCAGGAAATCAGAGCTACTCAGGTTTGTTGTAGGTTTAGACTGTTGGCTGCTTTAACATTCCTCTTCTCCTGTCTTGGCTCGATTCATGGGGATACTATACAGTATGTTAATATCCAGGGTTGGATCCAGTCGATTCCATTTCAATTCAGTATGAAGAATCAATTCAAGAATTAAAAAATGTATCCGTACCATCTTTAAATTGTATTTCCAGACTCATTTTCGTCCCATTCTAGATTGGTTTGGACATGATTCTTCTGCCCCCTGGCTAAGTATAGAGAGAAATACTGATCTGGACTGATGTGTATAATATATAAACAACTTTTGGAAATCTCATATTCTGAGCTAACTATTACAAAAGTATGGTCCACAGATCTAATTGAATTTGAACAAACCTTTAATTGTAACAGAATATGGAAAATACGAGTTTGGTAGCCCGTAATCTGAACCATCAACTGATACATTCTAAATTTGTTCACAGACTGTATCTGACACCAAGGAAACGTTTTACGATTAAATTGGCCCCATCTCCCAAATGTAAATCAGGTAGGCACATTCCTTCATATAATGTGGGAGTGCCCTGCAGTTAAATGCTTCTGGGACAAAGTTAAAAATAAATGTAGAAGTGCATGAATGTAAATATTCAATGATCATGGTGATCAATGTTTCGTACTTGTGTACTTTCTTGTGTATGTTATAAAAATTTGGTCACAAATAAATAATTGAAAAAGGTTAATTGAAGATAACTAGCTCTTGAATTGAATGTTGAATTCATCCCTCAGAAATACAAATTCTTAAAATATAGCCCAACCTCCTCTTAATTGTATTGGTTCCATCATGCTTGCTCGTCTTCAGCAATTTAATTTGACACTTCACTCTCTGCTCCTTCTTTAAAGTTACTGTCACCCATGACAGTTTCTTCATTTATTTACACCATCCATAGACCTCTATGTCATGCAATAAAATGCAAATGAATTACTTAAAAATCATACAATGTGATTTTCTGGATTTTTGATTTAGATTCCGTCACTCACAGTTGAAGAGTACCTATGATAAAAATTACAGACTTCTACATGCTTTGTAAGTGGGAAAACCTTCAAAATCGGCAGTGTATCAAATACTTGTTCTCCCCACTGTATGTATGCGTGGGTGAAACCACGCATCCCCTGAACAGACAGTGAAAGGCGATTGCCCAATTCAATTTAAGGAACCGTGGCTCTATTTCCTATTAACGTCCATCTAGACGGGTTCATGTTGTGTTACTAGAATAACTATCGATTGCTACAGAACGAGACGACCCAATTCGGTACTTTTACCCCAGTTTTGTCTCATTCTTCATACACATACACATACCAAGATCACGTGTCTAGTATACAGTATGCTTGCATAAGATAGTTTGACTATAAAGGGCTATTGTACTCCTTGTGTCATCGAGCCCTCAGCCGTACAACTCAGAGGTGCATGTCCGACCGGCTACATTATTGCAATAATTAATAGATAAATAAAGTATTATTGTTTGAAGAAATAACAAAGTCTCTCCTTATTGGTTAGAATTTCCACGACAACACACACACACACACACACACACAGCACACTAAGTCTAACACAGGGAAAATTACCTCAGCATGACTCTGAAGCTCTCTCTCTGCCCAGTGGGTTGACTAAACTGTGTGAGCCAGCTAACAGTCCACAACCGCAATGGAATAACTATTTGTGCATGGAAATGTGTGATGAGGCATTTTTAGGGATTGTAAACACGATCTGTGTTCAACCCTATTAAAGTAGGGCTAAAATTAGATGCATTGATGTCAACACACGACTTTCACTAAAGTCTGAGTATTATGTGTGTGTGTCTCAAGTATGCCCTAGTCCTAGTAACTTCAGACACATGCCATGTCTGGGGTGTGGGATTTATCTTACGGTATGGAGTGTAAGATTCATTGGGCTTCCCCCTGATAAATGTGATCACCTACTGTACTCTTCCATTACTATCAGACATACAAGGACCACTGCTTCCATTATGAGGACCACTGCTTCCATTATGAGGACCACTGCTTCCATTATGAGGACCACTACTTCCATTTTAAGGACTACTACTTCCAATAAGGTTCTGAGCAGAAAGGCTGTGAAAGCTGCTGTTTCCAGGTACTTCACCTTGGACGCCTCCACAATCGATTGCTTGAGCCATTAATGCTATGGTTTTACCTCCCTACTCATGCTCTGCACACGTCACACACTAGTAGGCACACACACACACACACACACACACACACACACACACACACACACACACACATATATACACACACATATATACACACACACACACATAGACACACATACACACACATATATACCCACACACAGACACACAGGCCCGCTCCATACATGAGCAGCACGCTATGGATAGCCAGGTGTGAGGGCTCTTCAGTGAAGGTACTTCCATTAGTGTTCCAACTGAAGAGGGCTGCTGTAAAGATAGATCTATAAAAATACAACAAGGCAATGTAAAGATAGCATGGCTGTGTTGATGAATATAGAAGAGGTATACTCTTGGGGAATTGTCTGCACAACACTTGAGTCCATAATATCAGCTCGACCAGGCTCATACCTATTTCCAAAGTATGAATAATGCATTATTTCAATACACACACAGACACATGGACACACTAGGCCCAATGAAATATTGATACAGGCACTCAAACACAAGTTATGGAGTGTCCTTTCCCACTGGGGAGAGAGAGAGAGAGAGAGAGAGAGAGAGAGAGAGAGAGAGAGAGAGAGAGAGAGAGAGAGAGAGAGAGAGAGAGAGAGAGAGAGAGAGAGAGAGAGAGAGAGAGGTAAATACTTGTGACATCCTGCTGTGTTTTTCTTTCTGCGCTTACTTTTAGGACCCTCCTCAGAAATAGAGATGTTACGGGGATTTCAGGACTCTTATGTTTTAGTACTTATAGCATCCTGAAAGGACAGAAGAGAAAGAGAAAGAAAGAGAGGAAGACAGAGAGTGTAAGAGGTGTGGTGATGTGTTTTCTCATCCTAAAAATGTTTTTACTGCTTGTACAATCCTGACAAAGTCACAGTGAATGAAAGATAGAAAGTAAAAGTTGAAAAGAAAGAGACAGAGAGGGAGAAACAGTGAGATTCTTCAAAAGTATGTGAAAGGCCTTTAAATTAGTGGATTCGGCTATTTCAGCCACACCCATTGCTGACAGGTGTATAAAATCAAGCGCATAGCCATGCAATCTCCATAGACAAACATAGGCAGTGGAATGGCCTGTAGTGAAGAGCTCACAACTTTCAAGTACGGTACCTGCCCGAATGCATAGTGCCAACTGTAGTTTGGTAGTTTCATGGTTCAGGCAAGGCCCCTTAGTTCCAGTGAAGGTAAATCTTAACCCTACAGCATACAATGACATTCTAGACAATTCTGTGCTTCCAACTTTGTGACAACAGTTTAGGTAAGACCCTTTCTTGTTTCAGCATTACAATGCCCCCTTGCACAAAGTGTGGTCCTTACAGAAATGGTTTGTTGAGATCGGTGTGGAAGAACTTGACTGGCCTGCACAGAGCCCTGACCTCCACCCCATCGAACACCTTTGGGATGAATTGGAACTCTGACTGCGAGCCAGGCCTAATCGCCCAAAATTAGCTCTTGTGGCTGAATGGAAGCAAGTCCCCGTTGCAATGTTCCAACATCTAGTGGAAAGTCTTCCCAGAACAGTGGAGGCTGTAATAGCAGCAAATGGGGGACCAATTCCATATTAATGCCCATGATTTTGTAATGAGATGTTCGAGCAGTTGTCCACATACTTTTGGCCATGTTGTGTATCTCTGCATCTCTGGAGGTGGATTGATAGCTGTCAGTACACCTCCTAATGCATCTATCTCTTCGTCCACACAGCAAGACTTCTTCCTCACAACACCATTACTGGAAAGCCAGGGTGTGTGTGTGCTTGTGTGTGTACGTGTGTACGTGTGCGTGATCTTAAAAGGAAAGAAGATGTAACCCGCCCAAACCCCCACTAATCTACTCACTGGGTTATCTCCCAGTAAAGGAGCTTACAGACAGACATGGCTGCTCCATGGGGGACCCCAGATGTACAGTAGGACACACACAAACACACACATGCACACACACACACACACACACACATACACACAACCACACACCCACACACACACTCCATGGCTTTCCAGTTAGACACAATTGGCTGCCACTGCATTTTCTTGACACAGAGTCACACGGTAGGGAAATGAGTGTAACTAACTGAAATCTTTTTTTGTCTTTGTGGACAGTTAGTTGGGGAACAATCAAGTGTAGTAATTTAACGCTGGTGGAACGGATGGGGTTGGTCTATGGTCTTGTTGTTGGATAGTCATGGATAACCAGTTGATCCATGACTGATATTTGGCCCAATTTGCATCATGTAGTATTTGGGTCAACGCAATAAGCCTGGTTAAGTACTGTGCCACCAACTATGATCAGTGATCCCACTGATGGGAATCAAACCTCAGTAGGGGGATCTGTCAAATCCCTCTAATACTGGGGTGGCCTGTTGCCTGGCAGGGCTGCTGAGCATGCATGCTTTTGTTCCAGCCCAGCACCTACACTGATTGTATCATTTTGATAATCAACTCACTTCTTCAATCAAGATCATCATTAGTTATACTAGGTTTCTTAGGGCTGGGCTGGAACCAAAAACCTGCATTGCAGCCATCTTGGACCACAACCGGTCACTATTGGCTCATTGTAACCACTACAGTACTCATAGAGACATAACCTTAAACACAAATTAGCCTACTATTTACTGTCAACACAAAACCCACAATGATCGAATCAATGGGTGCTGCTCATTAATTTCAGCTTCCTGGAAACATAATATTGAGTGCACTAATGTGGGAGGAGGTATTATACAGAAAGCTGTTCATGGATGTTAGAGTGCTGAGTCTCCAGTCCCACCTTACTGAGGCTAGCGCTAGCTCCTGCAGCTACTGCTGCTGTTGTACATGTTGTACAGACACACACACACACACACACACACACACACACACACACACACACACACACACACACACACACACACACAAAAACACACACACACACACACACACACACATACTGCTGCTGCTCTATGCTACTGTTTGGTCACACTTCAAAGGGCCAGCTCTTTCAGTAGGGTGGGATTCATATCAATTGGTCCACTGTTGCTTTTAATAATTTTTCCTCCAATCATTTGATCATAGCAGAAAGGATTGGTTTAAAGCAGTGCATAATACAGTAAGATATCAGTAATCTGAGAAAATGTGTGCTCCTGCATGTGTACTTTTGTGTCCTGGTCACTACACTTGTTGTGGACAGTCCTGCTCAGTACTGTCTAAAATGGATATGATCCTTACAAACACATCCACTATTTACTCAGATATGTGTACATTACAGTACAGTAGTAGCCTAGCCTATCAGGGGAGGGGTGGAGAAACTGTTTCAACACAGCCTGTGTGTTTGTAATTGTGACTTCTAATGTTTATCCCAGTAAATTGTAATAACGTGTTAAATCAAATGTGCCCTACTCAAATAATTCTAAAAGCGAGGACTGAAAATTGGCTGCCTGGCAGGCGGGTGTGCGGTGTGGGCACCGTTAAATCAAACTGCCTGTAATAGAGGTGGTAGAGAGGATATGCTTTGACAATTAATACAATACAACCACAGCCAGACACAATTAATGATATCTTGTGTTAAAGGTCAAATCATCGTGACAGCAGAAATCCTCTACACTCCCACAACCTTGTTCTTTCAAATCTCTGTCTGTCTGTCTGTCTGTCTGTCTGTCTGTCTGTCTGTCTGTCTGTCTGTCTGTCTGTCTGTCTGTCTGTCTGTCTGTCTGTCTGTCTGTCTGTCACAGGAGGTTGGTGGCACCTTAATTGAGGAGGAATGGCTAGAGCAAAATAAGTGGAATGGTATCAAATACTCTATATATACAAAAGTATGTGGACACCCCTTTAAATTAGTGTATTCAGTTATTTCAGCCACACCAGTTGCTGACCGATGTATAAAATTGAGCACACAGCCATGCAATCTCCTCAGAAACATTGTCAGTAGAATGGTCTTACTGAAGAGCTCAGGGACTTTCAACGAATAATTATTTTTTATTTTTTAGGACATTTAATTTTCGGGTCAAATCGACAGTTGGAAACCCGTCCCTTATGGGATTAATTGACAAATAAACAAATATTACAATAATTCACAGTGATAATTCAGGGATAATTGTTCTTTCTCTATAATGGTTATCACATAAAAAGTGGGAAAAAATAAAACAAAAAATACAAATCTAATAAAAATATTTTGAATGAATGAATGAATAAGTAAGTGCTGTTATTGTGAAGTGCAAACGTCTAGGAGCAACAACAGCTCAGCCGAGAAGTAGTAGGCCACACAAGCTCATAGAATGGGACCACCGAGTGCTGAAGCCTGTAGAGTGTAAAAATCATCTGTCTTCAGTTGCAACATTCCCTACCAAGTTCCAAACTGCCTCTGGATGCAACGTCAGCACAATAACTGTTCGTCAGGAGCTTCATGAAATGGGTTTCCACGGCCGAGCAGCCGCACACAAGGCTAAGATCACCAAGTGTCGGCTGGAGTGGTGTAAAGCTCGTCACCATTGGAATCTGGAGCAGTGGAAACTGAAACTGTGATTAATTAATTTGGCAGTCCTACAGACGAATCTGGGTTTGTCGGATGCCAGGAGAACACTACCTGCCCGAATGCATAGTGACAACTGCAAAGTTTGTGGAAGAGGAATAATGGTCTGGGGCTATTTTTCATGGTTCAGGCTAGGCCCATTAGTTCCAGTGAAGGGAAATATTAATGCTACAGCATACAATGACATTCTAGATGATTCTGTGCTTCCAACTTTATGGCAACAGTTTGGGGAAGGCCCTTTCCTGCTTAAGCATGCCAATGCCCCCGTGCACAAAGGTCCATACATAAATGGTTTGTTGAGATTGTTGTGGAAGAAGACTGGACTGCACAGAGCCCTGACCACAACTCCAAGATCACCTTTGAGATTAATTGGAACGCCGACTGCGAATCAGGCCTAATAGCCCAACGTCACTGCCCGACCTCACTAATGCACTTGTGGCTGAACGGAAGCATGTCCCAGCATCAATGTTCCAACATCTAGTGAAAAGCCTTCCCAGAATAGTGGAGGCTGTTACATCAGCAAAGGGGGGACCAACTCCATATTATTGCCCATCATTTTGGAATGAGATATTCAACGAGCAGTTGTCCACATACTTTTGGTCATGTAGTGTACATCAAACTAATTTTCCATGTGTTTAATGCCATTCCATTCGCTTCGTTCCAGTCATTATTATTAGCCGTCCTTCCATCAGTAACCTCTTGTGGTCTCTCTCTCTCAATGCATATATATATATACTGTATATACAGTACCAGTCAAAAGTTTGGACACACCTACTCATTCAAGGGTTTTTCTTGTAGAATAATAATTGTAGAATAATAGTGAAGACATCAAAACTATGAAATAACACATATGGAATCATGTAGTAAGCAAACAATTGTTAAACAAATAAAATATATTTTATATTTGAGATTCTTCAAAGTAGCCACCCTTCGCCTTGATGACAGCTTTGCACACTCTTGGCATTCTCTCAACCAGCTTCATGAGGTAGTCACCTGGACTGCTTTTCAATTACAGTTTTTCTCAGTCGTTCTGGTACATTTCTCGAATCATCCTTAACATTTGCAAACCAGTAAGTGCATTTCTCGAAACAATTCGTACAAACAGCACCACCCAATGGATTACCTGCAAAAGCCTGTAACTTGCTCAAAATCCTTAGCTCATCTCTCAAAAGTAAGTATTTGTCAGTGTACATATCAGTGCCATCAGAATGACAAGTCCTTGTGTCATTGTTCACAAACAAGATTGTCAAAATGCTGAGCCATGTTGTCAATATAACAGTGTACTCTGTAAGTATTTTCTGATGTGAACTCTATGGCTACAGTTTTGATGACAATGATTGAAAATGCACAAGGCTGCACTTTTTCTGTATGGCATATATCAATTTCAACAGTACAAAGTTACACATTACTGTATATTGATTGCAGGAGATTGGACAGGATTCACATTTACGCTTTTACTGTTGGTCTGTCAACAAATTACAGTACAATGTTACTGCAATACAGAAGATAAAAAGACAAGACTATCACAAAGGGAAAAAAAATACAAAATTAGAAAGGTAAACATAGGAAACTTAGGCAGAACTGTACATGCAGCGCTGTATGGGGAATTACAGTGCAGTCTTTCTACACCTCCTGACGTCCCGGTCTGTCGGGCCACAGATTCTCATCCACATTACAATGGATATCTTCCCTTGCAATGCAGCTTGGAAAGAATCTTTTGGAATGTCTTATCCAGCCTCTGCAGGCGTCTGCTGTGATGTCCTCACATGCTGCATCCATGGCAGCCAGCAGGGTCATCTGAGTATGTGGCTGGCGATCGTAGACCTTCCACCTCTATGCTGAGTAGAACTCCTCAATTGGGTTAAGGAATGGGGAATAGGGTGGGAGGAATTCCATCAGCATCCTGTAGTGGGTCACAAACCATTGCCTGACGGTATTTGAGCGATGGAAACACACATTAACCCAAATTACCACATACTTTGGTAAATCATCTTGAAATCTCATCATCAGGGATGAGATCCCTGTAGAGGGTCTCTAAGAAGGTGAGGAGATGCTGTACTGTTTACTGTAAAGTAGTTACTGTATGCACATAGATGTTTTACCTGTACATACTGGTACCTTAGGTCCTTCACTCTGTCACCATTCCTTTCAAATGGTACATGGTACAGCTGTTTCATGCTCATGTGGTGTCTTTTTTCTCTAAAATTGCTCAGAGGTGCATCTCATGAACCTTCAATTGGCAAGCATATATAGACAGAGCACAACACAGTGTTATAATTTCTGAAAATGGAAGAACAACAAGGAATCGAACAGGGTCAAGAGGAAGAGGAGTAAGGATGCGTGGTGGAGGGTAGGGAGGCAAAACAGAGGAAGAGGTAGAAGAGGCCAAGGACATAGGCACATTTCAGATGAAATAAGGGCCACTATTGTGGACCATATTCTCAATCATGGCCTTACAAAGGCCGAGGCTGGTCGAAGGGTGCAGCCGAATGTTGGGAAAACAACCATGTCCTCAATCATTCAAACGTTTCGTAGACAGAACAGGTATGTAATCCAACAATGTGCACTATACTGTAATACTGTATACTTACTGTAATGCTTCATATTACAGTAGTCCAATTGCATTTACAGTTTACATTAAATATACTTTATACAGATACATACTGTAACAAACACACACACACACACACATATATACAGTGTATGTATGAATATATATATATATAAATATATATATTTGCACATTGACATATTTTTGGAAATCTTCCTCAATCTTGTGTTTTGCATTACTGTATTTTTCCCACATAGGACTGCAAGACTACCTCACAGGGGTGGCAGAGAGCCCCTTCTCACACCTCAACAGGAAGAGGCTATTTGCACCACGGTCAGAGCAAATAATGCCATTAGACTAAGGGAGATACAGAGTGCCATTATAGAAGACAACAATGTCTTTGTAAACATCCAATCTGTTAGCATCTCAACTATCGACAGGGTGCTGAAAAGAAGAGAACTGGTTGATCGTTGGTTGATCTAACGCTTCACACATTCCCCTTCATTAGTGAAAGTGAAGATTCACCTGAGAGCAATTAATCAATTCAGGACACATTTACAAAAAAAGTCTAATAGAAATGTATAGAAAATATGCTTGACAGATTATGACAACTGGTTCAACCATTTTGCATTGAATGACCTATGCAATGAACTAATGCCTAGATGTTTTGGGGGGTAAGACTATTCAACAGAGAACCAGTATAATATATTTTGATCAACATGACATAGGCAATTGATAATGTAGGAAACAGCAGACAATTGTACATAATCAACTGCATGAATGTACCAAAGCATTGGCAATTTGTTCACTTGAATGAGAAATTGCTTTTATGATGTGCACAAGATGAACAAGTAGTTTTGAGAATTTAAATTGTGATCTGAGAAATGTACCAAAGTGACTGGTGTGCCTTGTTAAAACTACATTTTTGTAATTTCTTTCCTTCTTAGCGCATTTGAGCCTTTGGGTAGTGTGCCATTCTTGATACACACGGGAAACTATTGAGCGTGAAAATCCCAGCAGTGTTGCAGTTCTTGACACAAACCGGTGCGCCTGCCACCTACCTCGTTCAAAGGCACTTAGATATTTTGTCTTGCCAAGTGCTACGGATACAGGTATCCTGTGTGTGTATTTGTTTTCCTCTGCCCTAGTCACAGGTGTCACTCATCAGCAGTCATCAATCACCAATCAGAAGACACACCTGCTCCTTTTCCTTAGACAATCACATCCCCTTTCCCTTGGTTTAAAAACCCCACAGTTGTCTCTCTCAAAAGCTCTCTCCACACCTCTATCTCTGTAAGGATTTGCTGAAAAGCAGTTGCTGTTAGTCTCTTTTGTTTTTGAGCCTAGATCTCACATTAGCTGTTGTCATGTGAGTATGTATTGCTGTGTTGTATTGTTTGTTTGTTGGTGGTAAAAGGGGATAACCAGACAAGTCGCCCATGGGCATACATTACCCGTAGGAAACCCTTTGTCTAAATACATTAGTTAGAACTGGGCGGACCACCCACTGTTTTTAATTGGTTAGTTAACTAGCTGTTCGTGACGCAGGTAGACTAGCTTAGGGGTTTTTGAATATTTATTATTTATTTCCTTGGGTCCAGCTCAGCCCATTTTTCCCACTCCCCATTACCGTGTGTTTGGAATAAACCAGTAGCGTTTGACGGAAGATTTAGGTTGTCTGTGTTTTATTTTAGTTCTTTCTGTTACTTTTTCACTGGGGTGATTTGCATGAGATATGTTACGGGTCACGTTTCCAACCCCCCTAGACTACGGGGCAAAAGGGATTCGTAACACCAAGTCACCCTCTGAATGGCACACATACACAACCCATGTCTCAATTGTCTCAAGGCTTAAAAATCCTTCTTTAACCTGTCTTTTCCCCTTCATCTACACTGATTAAAGTGGATTTCTCAGGTGACATAAAAAGGGATTATAGCTTTAACCTGGATTCACCTGTTCAGTCTGTGTCATAGAAATACAGTTCCTAATGTTTTGTACACTCAGTGTGTATATGTATGTGTGTATATATATTTACTCAAAATATCATATGAATCTAAACATTTCACTGGGGTATATACAGTGCATTCCGAAACTATTCAGACCCCTTGACTTTTTCCAAATTTTGTTACGTTACAGCCTTCTTGTAAAATGGATTAAATACAAAATAAATCCTCATAAATCTACACACAACACCCCATAATGACAATCCGCAAACCAACACAAACTGCAAATTCTATTTATTTTTTTTACAGAAAAACCTTAGATTATCATAGCAAAGGGTCAGAATACTAAGTTGAGCTCAGGTGAATCCTGTTTTCATTGATTATCCTAGAGATGTTTCTACAACTTTATTAGAGTCCACCTGTGGTAAATTCAATTAATTGGACATGATTTGGAAAGGAACACACCTGTCTATATAAGGTCCCACTGTTGACAGTGCATGTCAGAGCAAAAACCAAGCCATGAGGTTGAAGGAATTGTCCGTAGAGCTCCGAGATGGGATGGTATCGAGGCACAGATCTGAAGCATTGAAGGTCTACAAGAACACAGTGGCCTCTATCATTCTTAAATGGAAGAAGTTTTGAACCACCAAGGCATCATGCTATGGGGATATTTTTCAGTGGCAGGGACTGGGTGACTAGTCAAAATCGAGGCAAACTGAACGGAGCAAAGTATAGAGAGATCCTTGATGAAAACCTGCTCCAGAGCGCTCAGAACCTCAGACTGGGGCGAAGGTTCACCTTCCAACAGGACAACGACCCTAAGCACACAGCCAAGACAACGCAGGAGTGGCTTCGGGCCAAGTCTCTGAATGTCCTTGAGTGGCCCAGCCAGGGCCCAGACTTGAACCCAATTGAACATCTCTGGAGAGACCTGAAAATAGCTGTACAGCGAAACTCCCCATCCAACCTGACAGAGCTTGAGAGAATCTGCAGAGAAGAATGGGAGAAACTCCCAAAGGTGATCGTTGGGGTTGTGGTGAGGGCTCTGTGCAGGCCAGTTTTCTTCCACAATAATCTCAACAAACCATTTATGTATGACCTTTGTGCATGGGGGCATGCTTCAGCAGAAAAGGGCCTTTCCCAAACTGTTGCCACATACTTGGAAGCACAGAATCGTCTAGAATGTCATTGTATGCTGTAGCATTAATATTTCCCTTCACTGGAACTAATGGGCCTAGCCTGAACCATGAAAAATAGCCCCAGACCATTATTCCTCCAACAAACTTTGCAGTTGGCACTATGCATTCTGGCAGGTAGTGTTCTCCTGGCATCCGACAAACCCAGATTCGTCTGTCAGACTGCCAAATTAATTAATCACAGTTTCAGTTTCTACTGCTCCAGATTCCAATGGCAGCGAGCTTTACACCACTCCAGCCGACACTTGGTGATCTTAGCCTTGTGTGCGGCTGCTCGGCCGTGGAAACCCATTTCATGAAGCTCCTGACGAACAGTTATTGTGCTGACGTTGCATCCAGAGGCAGTTTGGAACTTGGTAGGGAATGTTGCAACCGAAGACAGATGATTTTTACACTTTACATGCTTCAGCACTCGGTGGTCCCATTCTATGATATTGTGTGGCCTACTACTTCTCGGCTGAGCTGTTGTTGCTCCTAGACGTTTGCACTTCACAATAACAGCACTTACTTATTCATTCATTAACTGTCGATTTGACACGAAAATTAAATGTCCTAAAAAATACAAAATAATTATTCATACAGTTGACCGTCTTTGAAAGAAGTCAAAGAGGAATTATGTTTTCCGATATTTTTACAAATTAGTTACAAATGAAAAGCTGAAATGTCTTGAGCCAATAAGTATTCAACCCCTTTGTTATGGCAAGCCTGAATAAGTTCAGGAGTAAAAATGTGCTTAACAAGCCACATAATAAGATACATGGATGCACTCTATGTGTAATAATAAGCATGATTTTTGAATGACTACCTCATCTCTGTACCCCACACATACAATTATATTTAAGGTCCATCAGTGGAGCAGTGAATTTCAAACACGGATTCAACCACAAAGACCAGGGAGGTTTTCAAATGCCTCGCAAAGAAGGAACCTATTGGTAGCTGGGTAAAGGAAAAAAATTAATAAATATATATATATATGTGTATATGTAGTCCTGAATACAAAGTGTTATGTCTGGGGTAAGTAAGTAAGTAAGTTCAATACATTACTGAGTACCACTTTCCATATTTTCAAGCATAGTGGTGGCAACATCATGTTATGGTTAAGGACTGAAGAATTTTGACTTTCAGCTCAAAATG
Organism: Thymallus thymallus; assembly: GCA_023634145.1. Lineage (NCBI taxonomy): Eukaryota > Metazoa > Chordata > Actinopteri > Salmoniformes > Salmonidae > Thymallus > Thymallus thymallus. Next base: position 8,979,430 of record CM042411.1, read on the forward strand.
CAGGTGTAAAAATAGTTTATTTCTGTATCTTTTTCTATTTTTAAAATATTGTTTATGTCTGTAATGACGGGATACGTTTGCGCAGCAAGCGTGTATGTTAATTCACGGGATTGCAAGCTTTTTTATATATATATTTTTTATACTTGACATAAGACTTGAATTGAAATAACTTGTGACTTGACTCAATTTGCTCTAAGAATGCAGGACTTAGAGACGCGACCCCTTCTACTTGGGACTAGACTTGAGACTAGGACCTTGTGACTTTTTTTCTCGATCTTGGCTCATCGCTGCAACTCTCCAACAGGCTCGGGAAAGGCGAAGGTGGAGTCTAGCGTCCTCTGAAACATGACCCGCCTAACCACGCTCCTTAACACCCGCCAGCTTAACTTGGAAGCCAGCCGAACCAATGTTTCGGAGGAAACACTGTTCAACTGGTATCCGGGGTCAGGGTGCAGGCACCTGGCCCACCACAATGCCATGTTAATATGATATCTGAGTGAAAGTGACTAACACTGGGGGCAACATTTAGAAATTGCACCTTGTGTGTATTACTATTCTAATGACACAGTTCCTATGTCGCCCTGAAATCAGCTATCCCCCAAAAGTATTCAAAGTTAATCTTTGTTTAATTGATCTGTGAACAATTTGTGGAAGAAGGAATCTTAAGTATTAAATGCTAAGGGCAGGTGATTAGAAAGTGTTCTCCTCTCTCTCTCGCGCGCTCTCTCTCTCTATCTCTCTCTCTCTCGCCTCTCTGTAGTGATTGAGGTATGAGGAGTAGCCAGCTCTGAAATACATAATTGGAAATCTTGAATTCTTTATGAGAACAAAATCTTCCCCCATCCGCCTGACTGCGTTCATTCCTCTATTATACCCCAGTGGTTTTTTTGCGCTTTGTATTATCATGTTTTCATTTTATGGGACGTTTGGAAACATGATTCAGCTGTTTTACTCCCTCCCAGATGGTCTCAATACCTGTTATGAGGATTTATAAATCCCAACCTCTTATGGTGTATTTGTGTTGTAATTGAAACTGTAAGTGGCGATGATGAGGCAGAATGAGTAGAGCAGTTTACTGATTGTCTGAAGGAGGACAAGACTGATTCACAGGACAACGTAAACTTTTGTATTTGCAGTGTAGGCATGATTCAGCAACTTCCTGGACACTAAACTCATTTCCTTTTGTTATACATGAACTAGGCTATGATTACCATTGTCTTAAGACAGATGACGGCACTGACGTCAGTTGAGGGACGAGCGTTGCATAGGAGTGATGCCACCTGACGTGAGACAATTATGATAATCTATTATATTTAATCATTTAGGTATTCAGCCACATCTTCTAGTGTTGGTTTTGTCATGTCATATACTATATGTTGTGATGATGAGGCAGTGAGAGAAGCAGACCTTGGTATGCCTGAAGTGCCAGATGGACAGGGTGGCTCTCTATTCTATTAGTTCCATTGCATCAGGCAAGCTCAATCAAGCCAAGCTTAAGTACTTTAAAATATTTCAAATAGGTTTTGAAATCCTGCTCTGAGAGGTAGTGAGAGAAGAAGTGCAGTTTGAGAGCAGTTTGTCTGCCATTTTGTTGGTTGAGGGGATCACACCGGGACAATTAGGCTTACTGGCTGACCCTCATCCGTTTCCATGGTGATGGAAAAGCCATTTCTGCCCATTATTGAGATTACAGTCTTATCTGTTATTGTTCTATTTTGGAATTGCGTGAGCAGACTGTCACTGCTAGGAACAGGACTGCTGTTATCACCACCATACCACCTTATCTTCTGCTCCAATCATTTACCATTACTAGAGATACTAGAACAATCATATTACTACTCTTGATGCTAGCACTACTACTACTACTACTACTACAAATACTATTACTACTGCTGCGGCTATGTGCCTTTTTAATGTATTTATAATTGTATTCTTTTTTGTGTTTTGTTAACAATATGCAGCTTTAATTTCAATAAATGGTAGCAAAATGGTAGCTCAGGTCTCCTGTATGTCATGGCCCTATAGCCCTTTTTTATTTTTTATTTTTTATTTCACCTTTATTTAACCAGGTAGGTCAATTGGGAACAATTTCTCATTTGCAACTGCGACCTGGCCAAGACAAAGCAAGGCAGTGCGACAAAAAACAACACAGAGTTACACATGGGAAATAAACAAACGTACAGTCAATAACACAATAGAAAATCTATATACAGAGTGCAAATGTAGTGCAAAATGCAGTAAGGTTAGGAAGACAATAAATAGGCCATAGTGGTGAAATAAATGACAGATTAGCATAATCACTGGAATGATGGAATGTGCAAATGATGATGTGCAAATAGAGATACTGGAGTGCAAAAATTGAGCGGAAGTAAAAAAAATAAAAAAAATATATGGGGATGAGGTAGTAGGGTGGGTTATTTACAAAAGGGCTATATACAGGTGCAGTGATCGATAAGCAGCTTTGACAGCTGATGCTTAAAGTTAGTGAGGGAGATAGGAACCTCTAGCTTCAAGGATTTTTGCAATTCGTTCCAGTCATTGGCAGCAGAGAACTGGAAGGAATGGCGGCCAAAGGAGGTGTTGGCTTTGGGGGTGGCCAGTGATATATACCTGCTGCGGCGCATGCTACGGGTAGGTGTTGCTATGGTGACCAGCGAGCTGAGATAAGGCAGGGATTTACCTAATAAAGACTTATAGATGACCTGGAGCCAGTGGGTTTGGCGACAAATAGGTAGTGAGGGCCAGCCGACGAGAGAATACAGGTCGCAGTGGTGGGTAGTATATGGAGCTTTGGTAACAAAACGGATGGCACTGTGATAGATTACATCAGCAAATTAGAGATTACACTCTAATTTGCTGAGTAGAGTGTTGGAGGCTATTTTGTAAATGACATCGCTGAAGTCAAGGATCGGTAGGATGGTAAGTTTTACAAGGGCATGTTTGGCAGCATGAGTGAAGGAGGCTTTGTTGCGAAATAGGAAGCCGATTCTAGATTTGATTTTGGATTGGAGATGGTTAATGTGAGTCTGGAAGTTGAGTTTACAGTCTAACCAGACGCCTAGGTATTTGTAAGTCAGACCCGTCGAGGGTAGTGATGATAGTCCGGTGGGCGGGTGCGGGCAACGTTCAATTGGCTGGTAGCCCTGACTACTATAAATATAGACCCTATCATTGTGTCCCAAATGGCACACTATTCCATATCTAGTGTACTACTTTTGATCAGGGCCCATGACTAGATCACTACAGTATGGTCCCTGGTCCAAGATATTGCACTACGTAGGAAAAAGGGTGTTATTTGGGATGCAGCCTTAGAGGTTCAAAAGCCAATCATTCGTCTTCCACCATCTTGCCTGGCTGCTTGGCTGCTACCCTTCACATTCCAGGAGAGGATTGTAATTTTGGATTTCCTGCTGGATTGAAAGATAGGACTTCTTTCTCTCTGTTTTTTTTCTGTTTCTGTTTCTCTCTCTCTATTTCTGTCAGTATCTCATTCTTTCTCTCTGTCTCTCTCTTTCTCTCTCCATCTCTCGCTCTATCTTACTCTCTCTCTGGCTCACTCTCGCTTTCTGTTTCTGGCTGGAATGTGACATAAACTTCATGGCATAGTATCTGTAATAGTCAGACTCGTTTTCTTCCTACAGGCTGCCATGTCCAAGTTGTACGATTCTGACTCCATTAAAAAAATTACATGGATTAGCAGCCAACGAAACAAAAATTATCATTTTTTCACTTTCCATCTGCAAAATATTTTCAAGAGTGAAAGTTTCCCCATTAAAATGTTCTGGGACTCAGTTCAGTTATGTTAGTGTGGAGAAAATACCAGAGGGAAGTTAATGTGATTTTGTGGGAGCAGATTAAAAATGTCTTTCATGGTCACATTCCAATATTAGTCCGGAGCTAAGCCTGAATCACTGTTCCTTTTGTGCTTAACCTCATAATGTCAAGAGACCCATAGTCACTCTGAACATGGATATTCATGGAGATTCGCCTCTTCTGCAGAGAAGGTTGGCTGTTTCAAACTGTTATGTGGAAAGGGAGGGGTGCGCCAGTGAATACTATGGAGCAATGAGGAAAAACTAGAGCTATTGCGTAAACAAATATATGTAGATAAAATGACTGATCCAGCCAGTGACTGATCCGCATTCAATTTAAATGACCTCTGTGCCGCAACACGTCTCGCAGGGGAATACTTCAATCACTGCACTCTCTCCTCTCCTCTGTCAATCCGACAGGGATTAGGAGGCCCAATCAATTACAAGCTCAGCAGAGAAGCAGCAAGCGTCTCTCTCTCTCTCTCTCCTTCCTGTATCCCTGTCGTTCCCTCTCTCCCTTTTTCTCACCCTTTGCAATCATAGAAAAAAAGGTGCTATCTAGAACTTAAAATGGTTCTTCAGCTGTACCCATAAGAGAACCCTTTGAGTAATCCTTTTGGATTCCATAAAGAACCCTTTCCACAGAAGGTTCTACATGGAACCTAAAAAGGCTCTGCCTGAAACCAAAAAGGGTTCTATCTGGAACCGAAAAGGGTTCTCCTATGGAGACAGCCAAATAACCTTTCTGGAACCCTTCTTCTAAAGTATGTATCTTTCTCTCCCCTTTTTACTCACACTCTGTATCTGCTTCTCTTCCAGTCTCTCTGAATACAAAAGGGAGAGAGGTGTAATACCTAGCTTGTTGGCTAGGGTTGAGTCAGGGAGGGGTGTCAATTTTGTGTAATAACTGAGACTGTTTATCATATTTTGTAATGGTAATGTGGTGTTTTTTTGTGTTATGAGGAGTGTGAGAATGATGCTGCATCCTCACTAAAAGACTGTATATTTTGTCCGTACGTTATAAGCTCCATATTGCTATATAACTGCATGCTTATACATGCCTTATTGATTTGAGTATGTTGACATTTCATGCCTGTGTACCAGTCCATTACGTATTGTGTTTATCTAGCCCTTTTGGCATAGTTCATGGGTATTTTACATGTTCAGGCCAGGAGGTAAAATCTCTCTCCATTACTCTCGCACCTTCAGTCACAGACTGATCCCACCACGGTGTGCCAGAGAGCGCTACAGGAGGTCCTTCCTGCCGGCGTCCATTAGACTATTTAATGCCTCACCGGTGTGCCGTGCCGTCGGCAACATAGACCTGGAACTGTTTGGGTGTTAGGACCTAGTTTAACAATTAGGCATCTATCCATCCGTGAGTAACTCTCTGGTCTGTTATCACTCATTCACTCAGGACTTATTCACTCAACTCCATTTGTAAGTAATTCTTGGTCTGAACTCACGTAGTCATTCACTCAGGACTGTATATTAGTATCCTGTCAGTAGTATCTTTTTTCATTGCATTTTGTATATCGAATGTGCAATATGTGCATTTATCTGTAATTAAACCAATTTTAGCTATTTCTTCCTGTCATTTACCTGTACAGTTAATTTAATTTAACCATTCAAATATTAATTTACCTGTACATTTAACCAGACTGTATATTAAGTAAACTATTACTTCCCTCATTTATATCATAGGCAAATGTAGTTATTTAATTATCTTTCTCTGCCATCGACCTGTATAGTTAGCCATGCAAATTTTTTTATTTCTTTATTTACATCAACTTGCAACAATTGTATAATTTTTTCACCTAACACTTTAAACCAATGTATGGTGCACATTTTCAGTCATACACTCATACTATGCAATGCCTTTTTTATCGTTTTTTGCACTTCTTGTATTTTTATTCGTTTTCATACGGCCGCACAATGTATCAATGTAATCACTCTCCTTCTACCTCTCACCTCTCTCTGTCTCTGTCTCTGTCTCTCTCTGTCTTTGTCTCTCTCTCTCTCTCTCTCTGTGTGTCATTCAATCTCTCTCTCTATCCCTCTCTCTGCCTTTCTCTCTCCTGTACCCTTACTCCCAGAGCCTTAGGAAGTGGTAGCTCAGGGTGAAGTGTGTTCCCATTTCCCACAGCAGCTAGGATCAAGAGGATCCTGCATCATTCCCCTATAGTCCCCATTCCACAGCACTCACAGGAGATCAGACCCACTTCAGCCCTGACTTACTGAGCCTTGGCTAGAAAGAACCAGCCAGAGAAGTTCTGGATCACTGATCTGATGGGGTTTAAAATGAAGGACAGAGACAGAGAGAGAGAGAGAGAGAGACAGCAAGAAAGGGATGGGAGGGAGAAGATCCAGCCAATCAAGGCACTGGATATGTTAATCTGATCCATGAATCTGGTTAGTGTTAGAGTGTTTTCCCTTGAGGAGAATAAATTGATATACTGTTCTGTAGTCAGTATAGAATTCTGCAGACATACCACAGCTTTCATTGATATTTAGTTACGTTTGATATTGTTGGGTATCATTTATTGATATATTTGAAATGTGTATCCTTTATTTATATGGTTAGATTGAGATCAATATTTAGATCAAACATCTATTTTTCAAGGCCATCTATCTGTCCGTCAGTCTGTCCGTCCGTCTCTCTTGTGTGATCAATAGCATCTTCATTAGCCAAATGGAATAGAAGTAGAAGGAAGCTCCAATGGAGAGCCAATCAGATAACGATAATGTCAGTTAGAGACTAGAGAGGAAGGACGTTGTAGATCTGAATCAGTCTGAAGGAATTAATCACAAGGACAAGACTGATTCAAAGCAGGGCAACAGGGGGTTTAACACGTTTCAGGTAAGACCCAGATGCAGACAACGTCGAAGTAACAACAGTTTATTAAATCGAACCAGAGCAGGCAAAAGATAGGTCAAGGGCAGGCAGAGGTCAGTAATCCAGAAAGGTGGGACAAAGGTACAGGACGGCAGGGTCAGGGCAGGCCGAATGGTCGGAACCGGGAAAGGCTATGAAAAAAAGGAACAATCGAGAGACAGGAATACACAGGGGATACTGGGGAAGATTGGCGACACCTGGAGGGGGGTGGAGACAAGCACACAGACAGGTGAAACAGATCAGGGGTTGACAGTAACCCCCCCCCCTCTAGCGGTGCCACCTGGCGTCCTACCTGGGCGCATACCTGGCTGACCAGGGTGCCGTTGTTGGAACTCAGAGATGAGATCTGGGTCCAGGATGTTCCTAGCAGGGACCCAGCACCTCTCCTCCAGGCCGTAACCCTCCCAGTCAACCAGGTACTGGAATCCCCTGCCCCGAGGTCGAACCTTAAGGAGATGCCTCACCGTGTAAACCGGTTGGTCGTCGAAGAGTTGTCTCCAAGTCTTGGTTGGCCTGCTCCGACTGGCCGTTGGACTGGGGGTGGAACCTGGGGGACAGGCTGGCCGACGACCCAATGAGCATACAGAACGCCTTCCAGAAGCGGGACGAGAACTGAGGACCATGTCCACGGGGATTCCATGGATCCGGAAGATGTGCTGCACCATAAGCTGGGTTGTCTCCTTGGCTGAGGGTAGTTTGGGGAGAAGAATGAAGTGGGCGACTTTGGAAAACCGGTCGACCACAGTCAGGATGGCAGTATTGCCCTCAGACGGGGGGAGACCCGTGATTAAGTCCAGGGATATGTGAGACCAGGGACGGTGAGGGACAGGCAGTGGTTGGAGAAGACCAGCCGGAGCTTGCCGAGGAGTCTAGTTCTGCGCACAGACCGCACAGGCGGCGACAAACGCAGTGACATCCGGGACCATAGTAGGCAACCAAAAGCGTTGTCGAGTGAAGAAGTCCAGGGTCAGACGGGAGCCCTGTTGGCAGGCAAGCCTGGAGGAATGGGCCCACTCCAGGACTGCGGAGCGGACAGCGTCAAGCACAAACATCCGGTTATCAGGGCCCCCCCCCAGGGTTCGGCTGGGACCGCTGCTGACCTGTTTTCCTATACCCCAGCTGAGTGCCGTCGCCAGGCACGAAGAATGGCCTCGGGCTCCAGGGTGGTAACCGTGGGGCTATAGCACCGAGACAGGGCAAAAGTTTTTAACGGGTGAACAGCAAAGCCCATCTCGCTTGCCTGGAGTTGAGGTGCTTGGCGATGCAGAGATACTCCAGGTTTTTGTGGTCGGTCCACACAATGAACGGATGTTCCAACCCTTCCAGCCAGTGCCTCCATTCCTCCAACGCCATCTTCACAGCGAGAAGCTCCCGATTCCCCACATTGTAGTTTCTCTCCGTGGTGGGAGAAGAAGGCGCAGGGTTGAAGCATAAGGTCTAGGGCAAAATGTTGGGACAGGACATCACGAACTGACGGGAAGGGTCAGGATGAACCAAGATAAGAGCAGTGGTGAAGCGGTGTTAGAGGTCCCGGAACACCTGGTCAGTGGAAGAGGACCACGTGAACGGAACCTTGGCAGAGGTCAGTGCAGACAGGGGGAAAGCCAGGGTGCTGTAACCACGGATAAAGTGGCGACACTCCCAGCAGAGATGATGTAACCCAGAAAGGGGATGGTGGAGCGATGGAACTCGCACTTCTCTGCCTTTACAAACAGCTGACTCTCCAGAAGGCGTTGCAGAACCTGTCGGACGTGGAGCACGTGTTCTTGGGGGGAGCTGGAGAAGACGAGCATGTCATCAATGTAGACGAAGACTAACCATTTCAACATGTCGCGGAGAGCCTGGAACACAGCAAGGGCGTTGGTGGGAGAGGTAGAGGGACAGATAAATCCTGCAGCTAGGGAGTCCCCGATGTAGGTTGCCTTGATCTCCGGTCCCGACAGAGAGTACAGACGTCCCCAGGGCGGAGTGGTGATAGGGAGGTCAATCGGAAGCAAAGTGGCCCGGGTCTTGCTGAACACCTCCCAGAGGTCCTGATACTCCGCGGGAATGGCGGAGAGGTCCGGGGCAACTTCCGAGCCCCCAGGAAGACGTCCCAAGGCAGGTTGCGCCGACTTCAGACAATGGACGTGGCAGAACGGGCTCCAGTAGACCAGTTGATGAGGGGATTATGTCGCTGGAGCCAGGAGAATCCCAAAACCATGGGAATCCTTGAGTTCTCTCGGCCATGGAACCGAATACGAGGAGGCGGCCCAGAAGAAGGATTATTTTATGTTGCCCAGTAAAGGCGTATTTTCTAGAACCTCCCAGTTTCTGTGTCAAACCCAACACCCTAGGGTTTACCACACCGGTATCCCTTCTTTCTTTTCTTTCCAAAACACAGCGTGCTGTCTCTGACCAACTTTCTCGTTATCTTTCTCAGAACTATCTTTTTGACCCTAACGACGTCTGCATGCTTCCCAACCGAAATAGTTTGGAAGAGTTCCTGCATATATTATGATGACATTTTGTGACGTTTTGTTGGGTGAGGGTTTTTTCAGCTGTTCGGGGACACCATTTGTGTCTGGAGGCAAGCCGAAGTTTGGAGTAGAAGTCAATGCGCCATCGGTGATTGGTCAACAGTAGGGAATTTTCAATAAAATCTTTGTTGTCATCCAACGAGAGACGACTCGTTTTCATACACATTTTTCATTAATAAATACTGCACCAAACATCTTAGACTAAGATCTCCTTGGCAAAAACGACAAATGAATGACTGAGTTATTTTAGATTAATTCAATTTTGAGGAAGTGTATACTGGCTACGGCGTCTCAAAATGGACAAACAGTACTATTGCTGTTTTTTTCTTGTTTTTCAAGTGAAGGTCTTGTAAGGGAGTATGTAAGTACACTCGTTCGGTTCTGCTAGCAGAGTTCAGCTAAGTGCGAGCCGAACTGAATCATGCTGACACCTTAACCAGTCAGGCTTCAATGCGGCTCACTTATCTGAGACCAGTCTCCTCTGTGTCACAGGGCTCACTGCTCTGCCAGATCGGTCAAGGCCATCTCCTCTTTTCTATTTAAACCAAGTCACTCACTCTGGCATGAACCTGGACAACACCCTGTCATTCTCTGAAAACATCAAAGCAGTGACTCACTCCTGCAGGTTCATGCTCTACAACATCCGTAGAATACGCGCATTTTCCACAGGAAACGCCGCAGGTCCTAATCAAGGCACTTGTGATCTCCCGTCTAGACTACTGCAACTCTCTGTTGGCTGGGCTCCCCGCTTGTGCCATCAAACCCCTGCAACTTATCCAGAGTGCCGCAGCCCGCCTGGTATTCAACCTTCCTAAATTCTCCCATGTCACCCCGCTCTTCCGCCCACACCACTGTGTTCCAGTCGAAGCTTGCATCATGTTCAAAAACCTGGTGCTTGCCTACGGAGCAGCAAGGGGAACTGCACCTCCTTACCTTCAGGCTATGCTCAAACACATCCCAGCCCGAGTACTCCGTTCCGGCACCTCTGGTCTCTTGGCCCTACCATCACTACAGGAAGGAAAATGTAATTGATACGATTGTGATGTGTTGTTGTCTCACCTATCTGTTTTAAGTTGAATTAATTGTACGTCGCTTTGGATAAGAGCGTCTACTAAATGACTAAAATTGAAAATGCTCTTGGTTTATAAAAGAAGGATACACACTCAGCTAAGAGCAAAATGAACTATAGTCTATTGCTCTCTGAGGGCTCTGCAAGGCTTTCCATTTGCTATTTTACAATGTATTCAATACACTGTATTGTCCCTGCTGTCGGCTTGCTCATAAATTACTCCAGCTCATAACTCTATATCTCCAGTTCCTGTCTCTTCTTTTTAGACAAATCTCCCCGTTGGCCTTCTGAATGCTAACTGCTCACCGCTTCTCTCCCAGCGTTTATTGATCCATCTCATATCACCCTACAGGAGCTCTATTTGAAATCTAAAAGAAAACATTAACCTTGTCGCGGACTGCTCGCTCTCGATCCGGCCCTCTTTCAGCACTCTCCCCATCGCTCTCCGCTATCGTATCGAGGAATCATCAGTCAGTGGAATGAGGGAATCATGTGTGTGTGTGTGTGTGTGTATGTGTGCTCTGTAGGGTCTGTGCTGTGCGGGTCGAAGTGACTGCTGTAACTTCCATTACCGTGCCAGTCAGTGAGTGATTGCCTTGCAGATGGAAGGAGTGGAATATGAATGAAGTCATCTTTAATGAGAGGGTGCGCTGGAGGAGTTGTCTATCCCATTGGCACACACGTACAAACACACACACACACACACACACACCCACACCCACACACACACACACACACCAACTCAATGTTCTTCTATATGTTTTTTATATTTTAAACCAAGGGAGGACCACTTCAATGAATTGTCTGATCCCTCCATCTCAAAGAAACATCAAAGTGGGAAACGCTTTCTACTAGTGCACTCCTCTAGAAAGTAGCACTGATAGAAAGCGTAGAAGACAGTGTATGCGTTCCACCTATTCACTACATAGTGCACTACTTTTGACCAGAGCCATTTGGGGCACAAGCTGTGAAAACATAATGTAATGTCCTCTTGATTTATGTGTTTTGGTTTTATATTTCTCTGCTTCCTTTATTTGCTGAGGAAACAACAGAGGGAATGGATTGAGTCATGTAGTCCTATTGTATGGAGCTTTGGTTTGATAAGAATTCACCCTCCCACTGGGCACACACTGGTTGAATTAACGTTGTTTCCTCAATTAATCTGGCAAGCCTTTCAGCGTCCTTGTCCTGTTTTAAAAGGACCCATGACAGGAAGCAACACGCTCCCATCTTCTCCCACTTCTCTCTTTATTCCCTCTGTCCTACCTAAAGCCATACATTCATTTGATTCTTGTCCCTATGACTTTCTCTCGCTTTCTCCTCCACAAACACACACAATGTCCCCCAACATTCTGACCCCATCACAATGAAGAACACACACACAGAATGTCGTTAGACGTTGTGACAGAATCACAATGCAGTGCTGCCTCTGCTAGAAAACAATTATGCTGATAATGACTGTGATGTAGATGCTTTGGCTGTAGGTGGAATGAACAGGCTGGCAGAAGGAGTAGGAGGCCTTCTGGTCCTAGCTGGTCCTAGCTGGTCCTAGCTGGTCAGATACAAATGGAGTTTGTCCGTTCTAGACAGAAACTATCTGAGAAACAGAAGGTCAATTCTATAAGTGTGTTTTTGGTATTTTTAGGAATTTCCACCACTTCTAACTAACTGTATCCAAATTCACTCTGGGTGTCAAGGGCGACTGAAGGTTAAGGTTTAAAACCCAAGTCAATGGCTGATACACATTCTTCTATTTGTGCCTCTGTGTGTGTTTCTGTGTATACAGGAACGGATAGGAGTTCATCTGTAATCTCCCTGTGATCATCAGGCCATAGTCCGAGGCACTTAAGTATCACACAACTATCCATGCCAGGTGTCAACATGCCAACATCTCCATGCTGTCTGGACCCGGGCAGCTCTACACTGAAAACTCAATATTAGGAAGGTGTTCTTAATGTTTTGTACACTTAGTGCATATTTCTCTATTATGCGTGGGAATACTTTGGAATAGATTTTCAAAATTATCACCTGGAGCTAATTCGCTGGTGTTTATACAGTTTTTATGCCCAACAGATGCACAGAAACCTTGGGGGGGGGGGCATATTCGGCCCGTGGGCCGCCAGTTGGCGAACCCTGCAATAGATCGATAGATATACCCAGTCATGACGCCACGGGATCAACAACACTTCTCTGTATTCTCTCTCTCTCTCTGTGAGGAGTCAGTGGATTGTCAGGCTGGGAGGGATGCGGTAGAACATGCAGGTACCCAGGACTGCAGAACACTCTCTCAGTGTTCAGATGAAGGTGAGAGTGTGTGTGTTTGTATGCGTATGCATGTGTGTGTGTGCTTGTGTGGTGTGTGCTTGCCTGCGTGCTTGTGTACGTGAGTGTGTGACTGCGGTCTGAGATGAAGGTGTTAAGACTCCGGTCTCCGTCAGACTAAACCCTCCCTGACAGGTTCTTCTCCTCATTATGGTGGAAAACCCATTGATGTGAAAAAGCAGTTTTTTCTCTCTCCTCCTCCTGCTTTTTCAGCTTTTTCAGTCTATCACACCTGGGTTTAAATACTATTTGAAATAATTTAAAATAGTTTGCCTGGGCTTTATTGAGCTTGCTTAGTGCAATGTAACCAATGGAATAGTTACAATCCTACCCAGCTGGCACTCCAGGAAGACTGAAGTAAACGCTAAAAGTATTTGAAAGATTTCAAATAGTGTCTGAACCCAGGTCTGCTATCTACTAGTACACGGCCCTACATGGCCCCTACTGTATCACTATATCCTTCCCAAGGCCTGATGTCAGTGTGAAAAGCATCTTTAACTCTACACCCTCTAAGGCCCTAACATACCGGATACATCCTGCCCAAGGCTTGATGGTTACATTAGCATGACATTTATGATGAAAAATCAGTCTCTCATCATTGGTATTTCAGCATGTTATTTCACTTCACCTACAGCCTCCTGCTCCATTGATCTGAATATCCATCCTGCTTAGCACCCATCCGTTCTTCCCTGTGTGTGTGTGTGTGTGTGTGTGTGAGAGGGAGCACATGCGTGTCTGCTTCCGTGGTTTTGTCCTGGGAGTAGTGGATGCCTCACACACACTAGGGAAGATAAATGGGTGTCCATTTAAAAGGACAGTTGTCTGTTTACTGACCAGATGCAGCTGGCCAAATTCGTTTCTAATATATATCCTTGGGAGTGTAATCACTTTGACCCCCTAACGGCCACACACACACACACACACACACACACACAGGCACACACACAAAGTGGCAGGCACACACACACACCGTGAAGGCAGCTGGGGCTTGCGTGTGTGTGTGTGTGTGCATGTGCGTGTGTGTGAGGGAACATGTGTTGTGCATAGTGGGAAGGTGGTAAAGCATGATGCAGCATGATTAGGGTCCTCATGGCTTCATGGTTAATAGATAGCAGGGGAGCAGATGGTGTCCTGTTAGAGCGGGCAGGTCACCCGTGATACAAGTCAGTATTCAACATCCATCCATGTCTGAGGACTTCGGGAGATGACGTTGAAACCGGCCACTAGGGGATGGCTGATGGGCCAACCCAGTCTCTCATTAGTTATGTAATATATGTACAAATGACCACAATGTTTTTATGTACTAATAGCACAAACTCTTGGCCATCGAACTCCATCAATGCCGCTCCCCTTCTGAATCCCTTAACTCGATGCTCTCGGAGTTTGTGCTATTAGTAAAAATAAACATAACTGCTTGGACGTAGCTAGCTAGCTATTTTAAAGTGAAAGCGAGGTGAGTTATCGGATAAGTAATTACCAATAATCTAGTAGTTTCTGTATTTCGCATCGCATAATTCTAGACTATTATTGTATTTTAATCAGTTATGTGTATTGCTTTATCATCTTGTATACTGGAAGTGATCTTTATTCGCTCTGGCCAACATTGTTGTTGTTGCAACGTAACGCGTTAGCTTGTTGGTTCCACGTTAGGCCTTTTTAGCTAGCTGTTTAAAAATCTACTTATTAATGTAAAAAGACAATTAATAATTTCAATTATTTATTTATTTCAGACTCATGATTTAAGTGGCATGCTGTGAGTGACGGACTGTGAAACTCAATCTCCCATGATTCCATAGTACCAGAACTGCCAATATAATTAATCAGTGTATGTTGTATTCTGCGCCAAACTTAAGAAAAAACAATTACTCTGCATATAATGGATAATAATAGAAAAAACTGTTCTGTTTTAGATCTGTGATAGTGTAGCTAGTATATTTTTTGGCCTGCATGTGTCCAATAGAAAATAAACTGGTATGTTCTGTCTGCACAACCATTAAAATCCTTTGAGCCTTAGTAGTTGCTCAGTGAAACATTGTTGACAGTATATTGAGATTTTATTCACACAACACTCAGAAAAATAAGAGTGCATTTGGGGAACCATGTGTGCCTGTAGGGGAACCCTAAAAAAATACAATCAGGTAAAACAGAGAATGACTGTTGTAGCCTAAGTTTGTGTGCTGTGACAGTGGGCAGCATCAGTGGACTAGACTGGGAAGGCTTCCTGTCAAAGTCTACAAGGGCACCAGGTATGTAATAGTACAATCAATAAAACTATACTACTTTGGCAAGACTGCCCTACAAAGGCTAAACACCATAACTATGAATTTGATAAAACATATTTGATCTGTTGTAATGGTTTCCTAACACAATAACAAGCCAGTTGATCAGAATATATCATGGATTATCAGAAATTGCTGTCTGTCTAGACAGAAATTATTTTAAGTCAGATTTTTCATGAAAGTAAATTGAGAAGTTCCTGTGTTTGACATCTGTAGGGCAGAAGTGGGAGCCTAATAATCATATCTTACTACCAATATATAGCAACTATACAATAAAATATAGGCCTTCAACATTTTACAATCATGGAGGAACCCAGTCTAAGTAGACTACCCCTCAATTACGGCCATAAAAAACTAAAAAACTATTGCATTCTGTAAAAGTACTCCTAGGGTCAATGGAAGTACTATACATATATCCAGTTTATGTCTGGTTCTCTGCTCTGTCATGACCTCCAGAGAGTCTGGAGTCAGGCCAATAATTAACTCCAACAACTGAATTAGCCTTATTAATCAGTGGATTGATCTTGTGGACAATTTAATATCTAAAATAACCCTCTACTTACTACCTCATTCTGGAATTACTATGATATTAAACCATTAGCCTATGATTTTGTGTTCATATTGACAGATTATAAAGATGCACATTGTCCTCAATTTCAGAAATGCCAGGATCAACAAACAAATATGTCCAAACTGTGCCCAAAACCTTGGGGTGAGGGCAAAAAAATGTAAGTTCTGTGGAGCCCCACAGCCCAGGTCCTCACCACCTCTAGGGACCCACAGCCCAGGTCCTCACCACCTCTAGGGACCCACAGCCCAGGTCCTCACCACCTCTAGGGAACCACAGCCCTACAAAGAAAGAAAAAAACAGGCTGGAAAAAAATAGGGGGAAAAATCTAACAAGGGGGGTCAGGACTGACGCTGAATTCGTGAAAATATTGTCGTCACAAGCATATCTGTTGATATTTTGTTGTTAACTTTTGAACCCTTAGAATGTACAACCACAAGCAAGGCGACTTGTGTGACTTTCCTTTGACATTGTACTGAAATAATGACCATAACATATTTTGTGATTTCAGCTTAGTCTGAAGGCAGCAGTGTATTTTAAAGCCCAGGTCCTCACCACCTCTAGAGACCTGTCAGAGGAGGATACGATGGCTCACACTGCCCTTACATTTGTGCTTGAGAAGTTTCTCTACTGTAAGTATACTTGATTGATATACACTGAGTGTACAAAACATTATGCTCTTTCCATGACATTGACTGACTAGGTGAATCCAGGTGAAAGCTATGCTCCCTTATTGATGTGACTTGTTAAATCCACTTCAATCAGTGTAGATGAAGGGGAGGAGACAGTTTAAAGAAGGATTTTTACCCTTAAGACAACTGAGACATGGATTGTTTTATGTGTTCTATTCAGAGGGTGAATGGGAAAGACAAAAGATTTAAATGCCTTTGAACGGAGTATGGTAGTAGGTGCCAGGCGCACCGGTTTATTGTGTCAAGAATTGCAACGCTGTTGAGTTTCCCGTGTGTATCAAGAATGGTCTACCACCCAAAGGACATCCAGCCAACTTGACACAACTGTGGGAAGTATTGGAGTCAACATGGGCCAGCATCCCTGTGGAACGCTTCGACACCTTTTAGAGTCTATGGCCTAAGTGCAACTCAGTATTAGGAAGGTGTTCTTAACGTTTTGTACACTCAGTGTATATGCAACATAATGTCATATTGGAATGAGAACATAGCATTTTACAAACAACATCATATGAATACCCCAATAAAGTGCCATAAGGGATGGATGCAGATTAACATATGTTTTAATTTTTACTTAGTTTATAACCAATGATGCTACACTAGCCCAATAAGCAAAGCATGAGTGTGAAAACTAAAAACAGTTTTAAATACCACCACGCTCACACTCAAAATATTGTTGTGTTAAACCAATGTACAACGAATAAAGGTGGTTTCTCTCTTCAACTGCTGTGCTTATCTCGAGTTGAGTTCCACATCCCTTGTTGTCCTAGTTCCACAGCAACAGCCTTATCAGGTACTGAAATCAAACTCCTACCCCTTACCTCCTTCCTTAGAAATATTAATATTCAGCAATAACATGTTTAAACAGAATATTACCTGTATGCACATCCCCTTGTCTCACTCAGCAACTTTCCATACCCAAAGTTCCTATTCACCCTTCATCGACCCCTAACATATACATTTCTTATTCATGTAAAGTAATCAGTACGTTCTAATATGATGACAGGAATAAGTATATTTCAAGCCAGAATCCAACAGGTAGAAAGGTTCACGTTTCTCTGTCTCTCAACTTTAATATACTTTAATTGCATTGATGTCAGTGGAGTCATGTTTGCAACTTGCAACAGCCACACTTCAGGATAGTCAGACAGCGCAGATGGGGCATCTCCAGAAAAACATTGAGGGGCTTAACCTCAGTGTGAAACAGAGGAAGCACTACCTCTACCGTTTGACAGGTAAGCCCCAACAATAATATGACCTCAAACACATTATTAAACAAACAGTAAAACTGATTTGTGGAAGAAAATGCGTTAGTCGTACACAGACCATATTTATGATGTAGGCATGGCCTATGTTATTAATTAATCTAATGCAAAACATTTCATTAAAGTGAGAAATTACGTGACCATAAACAGCAGAGTATCTTGTGAGCCACAACTCTGCATGCCTTGTATAATGTTATAACTGAATGACATCAAATGCTTTAGAAATTAGTTGATTGATTTGTACTCTCTTTGTTTGTGCCTCTATAGTAGCTCTATAACTTATAGTCATGTAATATATGTGAATATTCTGTCTAATCACCCCTTTTTATTCAGACGGCAACAAGAGGAGGCATCAAATTCTGAGAAAAATTGTTGAGGACAAGGCAGCCTTGACAGCTGCCATTGTTCAACTTCACGAGCAGCAGGCAGAGTTTACGCTCCCCACAGTGGATGAGCTTCTCCATACTGACAACTTTGTGTGGTTGTGGGAGAGACTTGGCACCAGTAAGTATATGATTGCAGAAGTTATCTATTGTGGTTGAATGTTTACCTTCAGCGTAGGCTGCAATCATTGCTGTTGTTCTGTTATATACCTCTGTGAATTTACATCTCACAGGCAACAGCCTTGTTGTTGTCAAAAAGGCAATCTTCGACAGACTGATGTTGGTGAACAGACTGCAGGAGGAAGAGAGGATCCTGGTGAAGGAGATGAAGAAGCACTGGGGGAGCCTACAAAGAGCAGCGGGAACTCTGGAGGCACTGTCCCTTCAGCTGCAAGATCAGAATAAGTTTAGGTTTGTACTATTTTTGGACTGAACTTTTTGTCTTACTTTACAAATAGCCTCTACACTATTTTGTGAAATGGAATTGTAAATAATTTACTGCTTTACATGAGACTTTTAGGCAATGCAGTGGAGTTGTCAGAAGGAGGGAGGAATGGCCTTCTCTGCCACCTGAAGAGAAGATTGAGTGAACTGACACAAGACCAAGTCAACACCAGGAATACCTACCACAAGCTGATTCTGGGAGAAGGGGATATTTTTTATGACTCTGATGTAGACGAGAACTCAGATGAAGACAGAAGTCCTATTGCTGAGAGCTCAGATGACGACTGCTATGCTTTCTGAAATCATACACTGCCTCTTTCTCTCAGTCTCGCTCTCTCCCCGCAGGAGAGGGAGAAGACCGCCACCACCTCCCTTGGGATCAGCCTGGTCTCCTGACATTGAACCCAGATCCCTCACCTTTTGAACCCATCCTGGGAAATATAATTTGCCTGATGACGCGGTAGTGGAGAAGGAATGTGTCATTTGTTGCCTCTCCTCTCCTCCGTTTCTTCCTGTCGTAGACTATGGCGACATCGTCAGCAACTCAGACTGTTGGTTGAGGACCTCTTTACTGAGGAATGGTTGTTGTTCTTGATTGTTTCTTGGTATTTTCTTGGAGTATTTAATATTCTGCCGTGATGGAGATTTTTGTGTAATTGTGAGTTGCAAAAGAGTCCTTGGTTTCAACGGGACTGCTAAAATAAATAAATAAAGGTCTTAATAAATAAATGCATTAGGCAGTAACAGCTCTGAGTGTGTGTTCCAATCGATTACATAGTATGAATGAATTATTTTGATGTAATAAAAAGTGTTTGTGCAGCATGCTGCAAGCCATTGCTGCCCCTTGCAACATTTTAAGTACAACATCCCCTTTCTAATCTGATATTGAGTGGAATGTACTGTTGCCCAACCCATATATTTCAGCAGTATATTGTACCCTACAACATAATGTCAAATTGTAGGACATGTGTCCTGTTAAAGCTTACTGGCTGATGAAGGACAATAACGTAGCATGCCTATTTATAGCAGCATATGATTTAACAGTTGTTTTAACAAAATGTATTGATGTCAATCGATATATTCCTAGTATAAAAAAGCATATAATTTTACATGATAAAGTTGGCACCTGGCACAATGCTAATTTATGTAGGTTATGATTGGTCTGAGTGGATTGGTCTGAATAACTTTAGTAGGCCTAATGATTTTATTGTGAGGAATGAGAAAAGAATTAGCAAAAATGATGGGAATATTGCTGTTTGAAAAGCAAATACTTTGATTGAATATGTAGGCAAATTCCGACATCAGTGGACCTGCGTGAGGGGTGTCATGAATAATTAGGGTGTTTTGAAGGGGCTGATACAGTGTTGCACTATTTAGGCTGCGCAGGGTTCCTGTTACCATTTGTAACAGGGAACAACTTATTTGTCAGGCTCTGGCCATAGAGAAGCAATAGGCTTCTCTATGTAGCTATGGTCAGAGTCTGACAGTGTCGTTCCTTTCTGTTTCTTTGTGGGTTTTGGGTGGATCTCTAATTAGAGGCAGCTGCATCCCGTTGTCTCTAATTAGGGATCCAATATATGTTGAGTCTGTCCTTCACTTGGGGTGGGTTGTTGTCGTTATATGTCGCAGGCACGGTTGAGAAGTAAGTGTGTTTTCGTTACGTCCGTTAATTACTGTGTTTTGTTAACGTGACTTTTTTCCTTAGTGTTTTGTTTTTGTGTTCGTTAGTTCGTCATTCCCTTTTTTGTTTATACATAGTAAAAATCATATTACATAGTATAATAAAAAATGTCGAACTATACCTGCGCTGCACCTTGGTCTCTCCCCACACACAATCGTGACAGAACAACCCACCACGATGAGACCAAGCAGCGCGACCGGGAGGAGTTAACTCCTATGCCAGTTCCTACGTGGCCTAGGGTGAGACCTGAGGACCGTGGGAGGTTTTTAAAACAATGGAGGAGGATGGAAAGGCAAAGGTCCGTTGTGGCTGCGAGCACCACACCATCGGTGCGCAGCCAGAGCCCGGAGAGGCTGAAGACAGGGAATCGCCCACCACTTCGTCTGCCCACAGATCAGGATCGGGAGAAGCCCGAGGGGTTCTATAAATACCTGGAGGAGGAGCAGACGAGGTGGTGGAGAGCCTGGGTTGCGCTTCCGCTGGAGGCTCAGAAGGACCCACTCCTCCTGGAGATAGAGGAGGAGAGGGACTTTGAGCGCCGACGGGTACTAGTGCTGAGGCTAATGGACAGACGAGGACCTCCAGCGAAGGTCAGCAGCCCGCCACCTCCAGCGAAGGTCAGCAGCCTGCCGCCTCCAGCGAAGGCCAGCAGCCCTGAGCCGTCATCCACGGCCCGTAGCCCGGAACCTCCAGCGAAGGTCCAAAATCCGGGTCCAGCCGTCTGCTCCGCCTCAGTGCCAGAGCAGTCCGCTCCACCGGTACCCAATCCGGGTCCAGCCGTCTGCTCCGCCTCAGTGCCAGAGCAGTCCGCTCCACCGGTACCCATTCCGGGTCCAGCCGTCTGCTCCGCCTCAGTGCCAGAGCAGTCCGCTCCACCGGTACCCAATCCAGGTCCAGCCGTCTGCTCCGCCTCAGTGCCAGAGCAGTTCGCTCCACCGGTACCCAGTCCGGGTCCAGCCGCCTGCTCCGCCTCAGTGCCAGAGCAGTCCGCTCCACCGGTACCCAGTCCGGGTCCAGCCGTCTGCTCCGCCTCAGTGCCAGAGCAGTCCGCTCCACCGGTACCCAATCCGGGTCCAGCCGTCTGTTCCGCTCCTGAGCCAGAGCAGTCCGCTCCACCGGTGCCCAATCCGGGTCCAGCCGTCTGCTCCGCTTCAGAGCCTGAGCAGTCCGCCCCACCGGTGCCCAGTCCGGGCCCGGTTGTTTCCCCCGCTCCATGGCCGGAGCCGTTTGCCCCACCGGTGCCCAGTATGGGCCCGGGCGTTTTCCCCGCTCCATGGCCGGAGCCGTTGGCCCCACCGGTACCCAGTCCGGGCCCAGCTACAGTGGGGAGAACAAGTATTTGATACACTGCCGATTTTGCAGGTTTTCCCACTTACAAAGCATGTAGAAGTCTGTATTTTTTATCATAGGTACTCTTCAACTGTGAGTGACGGAATCTAAAACAAAAATACAGAAAATCACATTGTATGATTTTTAAGTAATTAATTTGCATTATACCTGCGCTGCGCTGCGCCTTGGTCTCTCCCCACACACAATCGTGACATTATTATAACTTATTATATTTCCGACTGACCTTCAAATAGCCTATGCAATATAGGGCTATTTGGGATAAGCGCATCTTCATAGAGTTTATTAAAGGCCTATAATAGGCTAGGCGTAGCTATAGATTAAAATACAAATAGGTCTACGTGTATATCATCGTAGTGTATATGCTGTAAATAAACACCAATAGCTTGCCATGCTATTTTGTTAATTACCTTACATGCATTCTTTCTGTAGGCTACTACTGCATCATATTGACATGTGGCATGTTTTGCGACAGGTGCGTTTATCTGCTTGGATTCTGTGGGCTACTTAACAGAGGGATGTATTATCTAAAGGTGAAAGCCAAATTATAGCACAGCTGCTCTATTTGGATAGGCAGTGAGAATTCAGTGCATAATTGTCTTGCTTATCAGAAATATGCTGTGCCGAAGACCATGGCAGTAGAGGTGCGATTACGGCCATTATGCGAATAATGGGTATAGGGGTTGAATGGCCATATAAAGGGTATAGAATGTTTAAATAGTATATTTATGAGGTTCTCAAGACTCCAATATCAATATAAAACATTTACATACATACACGTGTTTTCTGCCATGAAGCTCTATACGGCCCTGTTTTTGGTAGCTCAGACTTTAATCAGACATATTTGTGCAATCCCACACCCCTGGTGCTCAGTACCGCCCCCACCCCCCCCCAACCCCCCCCCCCAAATGTGCAATTTCTCCTAACTTTAATGATTCGTAACTCAAAAAGATTAATATATCCAAACATTATTTGACATGAAGGTTTGCTTAGGGACCCTAATTAAATCATGAGGCTCCCACATTTCAAGCTTATATACTAAGGACTGAAAAACACATATTAAAAAGTGCACCACTTTAAACATTGAGTTGGCATGTGCTGCACATGCAGCACATCGTTATGTGGGTTTTAATGAAGGTACACATCAATTTACAGACATATTATAATGATATTGGAGAATATATTGATATGAATTTAATTAGGGTTAGAAAAATAAACTACAAAATGTCGCCATATTAGAAGAAAATGTGTCATTATTTTTACATAAATTATTTCATAAAAACTGATATTGCATAGGCAAACATCGACATAATTCAAATTAAAGACAGATGCAGTTACAATCATTTATGAATACTATCAAAAATGTATAATACAAATCTGACAGAATCACTTGATACCCTGCCTACAAAGGAAGTATCAACGTCATGCGACGTAATTTTACCGGAAGAACAAAGCAGTGACCCAAACCTGCATGTTTATCATTCTCCCTCTTTACATGTCTGAGACTTAGTTGTTGTTATGATCATAACCTGTAAAATGTTAAAATGTATTTCCTCTAACTGTAATAATAATACAAGAAATTGCAACCTTTGCTAGCAAAAGTTGCTGTTGTCATTAATGCAGGACCTGTTCAGCAGCCGTTGCGATAAAATATTGCAGTTAGAGTGCATTATAACTGCAGCATGCTGCATATACTGCGTCCAAAATAACAATAACTGCAGTAATTTTGCAGTGTAACTGCCGTTAGAGTGCAGTATAACTGCAGTTCAACTTCAATACACTGCAGTTATACTGCAATTACTGCGTCCAAATTACCACAGTCGACTGCAGTTACTGCACTTTTTCAAAACTGCAATCTTTTTTTGTAAGGGAGGGCTCAACGTTACAGAACGGTCACGTAGAAATGTTTTGTGTAGAGACAATTGTATCAGCGGTACAATCAAACTATAACAACACTTCTATTGCCAGCTAGTGAATGTATACCCTATATATATTGTAGCCACAGGAGTTTGGTGTCCCCTTAATTGGTATCAAATACATCAAACACAGCCTCCACTGATTGTAGCAGTTTTTTTGGACCTAGGAATTGTTCATGTTGCTGAACCAAATCTTAATATCTTGACGTAACTCTGGAGATCCATTTGGTCTCCACAGAATTGTGAAAATCTGCTTTTGTGTGGAACAATACACAGCATTCCTTACAGTTATTTTGGTGCCTTTCAGGCCTTTTCAATTATTGATTGGAGACATGTTACAGAATGCGATTACTTTTCTTGAATATGTTTAATGTTGTGTATTGTGGTTTATTATAGTGTGTTTTATTTGTAATGTATATTAGGGCTGTTGTGTTTTATTTATGTACTGGGTTTTATTTGTAAACGTATACAGGGCTCTTGTAAAATAGTTTTATCTTAATGTGAATCCCTGTTTTAATAAAAAATTGACAGAACGACAGATATATGGGACCCAAAAGCGGACACGGAGGCAGGGATATGATTGACTGTTTAATAGTAGATATGGGGCAAGACAGGCTCGTAGTCAATAACAGGCAGTGTTGGTAATAGGGAATCAGAATGGCAGTCGTCCAATAAGGGGAGTCAGGCTCGTAGTCGTAGTTCAGGCAGAGTTCGGTACCGGGAATCAGAAGGATGGCAGTACAGAGGAGTAGACAGTCTCGTAATCCGTAATGCAGGCAGAGTTCGTTTGGCAGCAGATCAGATGGTCGAAGGCACATGAGGGGGCTAGACAGGAACGTAATCCAACAGGCAGGTAGAGGTCCAAATACCGGGAAACAGACTGGCAGAGTTAGTAATACGAGAAAGAGTGCTGGAAACGACTGACTAGGCAAGACGATCTGGCAAAACCCTAACAGAACCCAAGGGACTAAATAACCAAACTGATTGACAAAGGAGATAGGGTGCACCTGGTGTGGGGAGGGGACAAACACAGACAGGTGAAACAAATCAGGACATGACAAAAATATAAATACATTCTACTAGGCCTAAACCTGATTGCAGACTAACTTTGATATTAGGCCTACACATGTAATAATATTGATAAATGTCATGGAGGCACACCTTGTTGTCCTCCCTGGTCCCATTCCATATTGACAGGCTACAAGTATGACATCTACCATTGTGTTCTACTGGCTCTGCCGACTGGTGTATCTGCTGCTTTCCTGGTTCATTGTACAACTTGTAGATCTGTCATACTGCATGTAGATGTTTATGTTTATGCCATTAAACAATAATATAGGATTATATTAGATCATATTAACAACGTCTTTATAAAGCACAGATCACACATTGGAAACTGAAGAAGATGTATTATATGGAGATAAGTGGGTGAGTAGATAGAGAATGAGAGAGCTCCTTCACAGGTATAGGGTCAGGAATGGGCTTTAGGAGATGGTAGGTAGGTGGATCCATGTGCTCCGCCATTTTCTGCCACTGCAATGAAACCAACAACAACAACAACAACAACAAAATGAACAAACCACGTTAAAATGGAAGAATTCAAGAAATAACTTGTATATTTGAATTTTTTCCTTACTTACATAACGTACATACTTCTCTGTTTTGGGACACTTGTGCATATGGCAGAGGCACGCGTGAATGCACAATTGTAGGGGTGAGGGGGAAGAGACTAATTGGGGATTCAGCAAGAATCGAATCATGGACAAAGGTGTAGTGCTTGATTTGGACAAACATAGGTGCCAGTACTCATTTAGGTGCAGGAACTCCACAATCCTTTTGAGCTAATATTCTATAAGAGGAACAGGAACTCAAGAATTAGTAAATCTGAGGTGATGGTACTCAGTTCCGGTGAGCTCCAACCCAAGTCAAGCACTGCATATGTCCCAATAGATAGTAATAGTAACAGAACTCTGGCATAGTAGCCTACTTACCACCCAGTCTCTCATTAATTATGTACTATATGTACAAATTAGCACATTAGCTTAAACCAAATAAGCAGTTATGTTTATTTGTACTAATAGCACAAACTCAGGGTGCATCGAGTTTAAAGGGATTCAGAAGGGGTATCTGATTGCGCCATAAGTTGGTGCTATTAGTAAATAAAAACATTGCTATTCTGCAGTGAGAACGAGGTAAGTTATTGAGATGGGGGTAAGCATCTGCTTCTGTCTGGTTCAAAACAAAAGGTTGCATGTTCGAATCCAGCGATAGAAAGTTGTTTTTGATATTTCTGTTTTAAGCCTATCACAAACCTTAACCCTTACCTTAACCATTCAGAGTTAATGCCCAACCTTAAGAGTTCGGAGTTAATGCCTAAACTTATCCCTAACCTTAAAAATGTGGAGTTAATTCATAACTTAACATGGAGAGTCGTACTGAAACTGCTGTAATTACACAGTGTGTCTTTGCCTATTACACTTTATGTAAAAGTACTGTACAGTAAACATAACATTGACATAGAGAGGCTTCTAATTTCTGACAACTTTAGGAGATTACTCAACTCTCATAATGTATGTGGTTCTGTAAGTGAAGGAATTTAGAGACGGAGCGAGAAAGGAATGGAAGAACAGGGACAGGGAAATAGAGATATGATAGAGAGAGAGAGAGAATGTGACAGGGAGACAGGAATGAAGAGAGCAGGAATACAGCACTGTATAATGCAAAAAGGGAGGTGGAGAGAGAGAGAACGAGAGAAGAGGATATAGAAAGAGAGGGATAGAGAGCGAGTAAAGGAGAGAGTGAGAGAGAGAGAGAGAGAGGAGAGAGAGAGAGAGAGAGAGCGAGAGAGAGAGATAAGGAAGAAAAGAGACAGGGGGATGAAGAGAGCAGAAAGTGTAATGACATGACTCAGGATCCCCTGGTGTAGTGGAGAGGACAACCTGTCACCTCTTGGATCATTGAGCCAGGTCACATGTCACACGTCACATGTAATTCTCGGTGCGTGAGAAGTCACTGAAGGGAAAGGTTCACTGTCCTCCTCCAGACTGACAAAGGAGTACTAGACCACTAGTCAAACAAATCCAGTTCAATTAAATTCAAACAGTATTATACCAGAATTATTAGGATGGCTACAGTGATGAGGGAGGACTAGGCTAGCCTGCTGCTCTTTCATGGTGTCAAATATTTCTGTGATTTCCACAGTAAAATGAGCTGTTCACTTTTCCAGGTCAAGTAAACCATTGTATCTCATGAAATGTTCAGGTGGAGGATCTTTAAACCTGTTTGTTCAATGTACTGTAATTGATTTCTCAAAATGTTAATAAGGGAAGTGAAGATATTAGTGTTATATCTGAGAAGGGCTGCTTGAGGCTATAGTGCTCTCATGGACAGAGAAGATAATAGTGTTATATCTGAGAAGGGCTGCTTGAGTCTATAGTGCTCTCATGGACAGAGAAGGTATTAGTGTTATATCTGAGAAGGGCTGTTTGAGGCTATAGTGCTCTCATGGACAGAGAAGATAATAGTGTTATATCTGAGAAGGGCTGCTTGAGGCTATAGTGCTCTCATGGACAGAGAAGATATTAGTGTTATATCTGAGAAGGGCTGCTTGAGGCTATAGTGCTCTCATGAACAGAGAAGATATTAGTGTTATATCTGAGAAGGGGTGCTTGAGGCTATAGTGCTCTCATGAACAGTGCTCCTGATTATCAACATGTTTAGATAATCACTGCCCAGACCTGTGTGTGTGTGTGTGTGTGTGTGTGTGTGTGTGTGTGTGTGTGTGTGTGTGTGTGTGTGTCTGTGTGTGTGTGTGTGTGTGTGTGTGTGTGTGTGTGTGTGTGTGTGTGTGTGTGTGTGTGTGTGTGTGTGTGTGTGTCTGTGTGTGTCTGTGTGTGTCTGTGTCTGTGTGTGTGTGTGTGTGTGTGTGTGTGTGTGTGTGTGTGTGTGTGTGTGTGTGTGTGTGTACATATGCTATTGCCCCATTCCATCCTATTTTTTCTCAGGGGAGTTACTCTCTCTCCCTCTCCCCTCCCCCATTAGATATAGCTACGGATATTTTCATTATATATGTACATTGTTTAGCCACCTAGACCTACCTCATATGTCACTACACCAGATTAGCTTTGATCTCTGCCCTACAAGACAGGTCTATATACCCTATATGACTGGCAAGGGCCAGGACGCATTTCAGGGCAAAACCATCATCTTGCATTGCCAAGTAAGGGATGCAACAGCATCATTATAGCATGACCTTAGGCCTGTCTTTGCATTATATAAACTTTAAATTTCATTGAGGAATAATAGCCTATTGTAATGTAGGTCAATTGACGACTTTGTCCTGGTCGGGTTTGTTAATTAGCTTGGCCAAAAGGAGGACTACCAAAGGTAACAAATATCTACCATAAGTGACTCATAAGCAATTTAAAATGTCATCCATCAGCAGTCGTGACCCGTGAAACATCCAAGCTGCCGTCTATGTTTATCACTTCAGCACCATGAACAGCGTCACTGCATTTAGATTAGAGAGAGTTCCCCGCACTAGGCAATTGTACCGTTTTATTGCATGACAACTGCAAAACAACTCAAGTTTTCACTTTCCCAATGAGCTCAGAACGATGATTTTGACATTAGGTTTGTATCCCTCACTTCAGTCGTCTTTCCTACGTCTTTAAATCGCGTGTTTTGGGGAGTGAGAAGAGGGCGGGACGTTAGAGTGAGTGAGTGAGAGTCCAGCGCAAGCCCATCAGTTGCGCTGAGTAGAGCGAACGGCTCTGGGATAAGCGCGTTCACAGAGAGAGTGAGACAGGCTCGAGCCGGGGACAGAGAGAGAGAGGACTGCTGTTCTTTTCAGCACTAGGCTACTGCGCCGCGCGCTTTACTGTTAATAACCTTCTCATCCCCTCATCATCACCATCAGCATCACGACCCTATACTGGATGTGCTAAAACCATAGAGCGTTTTGCTGTATATGGGACTTTGTTTTGGATTATTGGGATATTGTTTGGATCTACTTTACAGAAATATAGGTAAGAATCGCTGTTTTTTCTATATATACATATATTATTTTATTGAGTGTAGCCGGTAAAAAGACTCAAGTAGCCTAGGCTATAGCTTATAACACCGTGCTGGGTTGATTTTGAAATATTCACAAGCCGTCTTTGGATGAGATTACAGTGAGTCACATTTATTTTGCTTGGACGATTTATGGAACATATTATATGTCCACATAAAACACAAAATAGTTAACTAGGCTAATATAGCATTTGAAACAAACAATTTGTGCATACGGTCAAGGCATATTATTAGGCTACACATCACTCGTCATGTTGAGGAGCGAAATGCAAGTATTGAAAAGTTTCGGTTCATTAAACGGCTGTAAAAGGGTAATTCCACCAATTCTGCGCCATTTGAAAAGTGTTAAAAACTTTTCATTTCTCGTAATTTTAACATTCTGTCATAAAGTGTCCATTAAGTGCCACATAAAGTAACATGGTTGGCCATAACAGGGTTGACGATGTCTTCTTAAATCAGCCATAAATCCTCTTGTGACCAGGGGAATGGAAGCTTGTTGTGTGCAACAGGGAGTGGCAATTGAATGCAAGTTTCATCCAATTGTTAAAACGTTTCAAGCCTGTATATCTACGGGGTTGACATGTTATGCTTAGGCCCGCTCAGTTTTCCACCACAAAACACCAGAAAATTGCCAAAAAGAGTTCCACCAGATCACCTGCTTTTACTCTATTTGGTTGTCCATGAATAGTTTCTCCATATTAAAACGAGAGTTCAGTTCACTTAACTGGATTGACCTTAAAATGAGGGACATATGTAAATGAAATACTAATCACATTAAATAAATAATAATCTTCAGAAATGACTTTGTCAAAGCAAGAACATAACTAGGGCTTTACAATGATGGTAAAGCTTGGAGAAATGTTGGGATTAAGTGGGTTATGATCTTCCTATAAATGACAAGGTTGACGGAGGGACATGTTAAAATGCTGAATTTTGGCACTTCAGTAAGCATTTATTTAATTATCCATGTAGTCTATATTAAAGGGCACTTCATTTAATATAACATGAACAAAAACGCAATATTGTCGCACAATTTCTACTTAAAATATAAAACGGACGAAAAAAAGCACTATTTTGTGGAATGACCCAAATGCGCTCCACACATTGTGCCGAGTGTTCCGGGACTAGTTTTCTGAATTACATGGAATTACATGGGAAAAGCGTAATATGAACTATTTTGACGAATTCATAAACCCCTATGTAATCTTGTAATTATGTTCCAAAACACAAAGGAACGAACCCAAATCATCTAACGACTCATTGGTCATATCCTCACATCCTCCAGACTGCCATCGTGCGTTGAGCGGGAGAAAAGCGCAAGGAGAGACAGCATCACGAAGTAGGTTACGTTTTACTGAATCACTCTTGAAAGTATCTTTCTTTGCGCCCTCTTTAAAATATTTTATTTTAAGTGATATGAATAGTTTACTATGGCAGAAGATATGGCCTAGTCTAAGAATTGAACTTTGCTAAGCCAAGCTTGTGGCTGGGGCATCCTAGTAAGCTGTTTTATTTAAGGATTAGGCTATATATTTATATTTCAAGGCAACCCTTCAAACTGATGTTTTAAACATGTGGATTGAGGCACACGTTTCAGTCAAGAATGTAGGCCTATATTCGAATTTAAATAGCTCATGTGGACCATAAACCCTATAAGAGTCAAACTACGAGCACTCATTTAGACTATATTACATTATTTTCTGTAGGTAATTACAGAAAACTCCAAAGCTGAAAAGTGTGCCTGACATGTTTTGCATTTCGAAGCAACGGCGTGGAGCTCCATCGCGTGTCAAAGTCTGTTTGGCGTGATTTGATGCAAAATTAAACCGACCATTCAATGAGAGAGAATCTCCGTGCAGAGTGAATGTGACAGATAAAGAACGCAGCGGGAGGGAGGAAGAGAGAGGAGAGTTCAGCTCACACTGACTGCGAGATACATTACGGTCGGTCGAGTCGTCGACAGAAACCGTTGTCGATATACTGTATCTCCAGCAATGAAGACAAATTAATAATTTATGCCAAGTCAATGTCTATAAGGTAACGGTATCGCGTGCCACTGCCGTTAAATAATTAAGCGTATTTATAACGGGAAATATAGGCCTAAAGGGTTATGCGTAATGCATTCGTTTTAGCTTCAACAGCAATTACAGACCTAATAACAAAATAACGTACACCAATACGGAGGAGCTAAACCAACAGTTTATTATAATGGAGTCTGTAATATAACCCCTGAAACATTGTTTAAATTCGAGAGAAGGACACCTGATCCGAAAGTATTATGCACACAATAACTCGTCTCATCCTGATGGACTGGAGCAGGTATAGGAAGAGGCTACACTGGCAATGTTCATAGAAAGGCTAGCTGGAGATCAGGTTTCATTGGGACCATGGCCCCTTATTATTAACATGACTTCTGAATGGCAACCCTAGTACCTTATTAGCTGATACTGGGTCTTCATCCAAAATGGCAACATCTTCCCTACATAGTGCACTACTTTTTACCAGAGCCCCTTTTGACCACAGCCCGATGGGCACTGGTCAAATGTAATGCACTATGTAGGGAGGGAATAGGGTGGCATCTGGGATGCACACTAAGCCTACTGCACATATCTCTCATTATGGGAGTAATAACATGGACATCAGAGGTCACTGCACCCTTCCAGACCCACCTCTCTAGGCCTACTATTCCTAGATGGATTTACATTTAGACAGTGATAATTACTGGGCATACGGCTAATAAATACTATGCCTACTAGGTCCATGTATTAAAAAGGCCCATGACTTCTGAATGGCAACCCTAACTAGTACCTTATTATAAATAAATATCATAAATATGTACCCGAGCATGATAGTTGTGAATTTCACCCTACCGAATGGCACCAAATTCCCTATATAGTGAACTACTTTTGATGAAGGCTCATTAGGCTCTGGTCAAAAGTACTTTACTGTGGAGGGAATAGGGTGCCGTTTGGGGCGCAAACCAAGAGAAAGGAGGTCCAGGCCCAGCATGGTGGTTGTCAATGAGAGCCACCGCATTGCATTAACATAGGGTATCAGTTACCAGAACTCAATAGCAGGCTGGCTGCTCTCTGCAGATAGATTAACTATTCAGAACAGGCAGGTGGTGATTAAAGGGCCTATTGTGTGTCAGAGTACATTGCTCTGGTATCATCATGATTGGACTAGGCTTTTGTCTGGGGCTCGAGAGACCAAGGCCAAGCCAATACAACTACAAGGGCAGAAGGCTGGTTGAGTACATATGTAGGCCTACTGTCCTGTATGTGTAAGGTTACAGGTACAATATACAAATTCTGTGGGCTGCCACTCAAAAAGAAAAATAAACATTAAAAAGGTACATAAATACAACGTGTTGATCCTTTTACTTTGGAGACTATATGTGTATTTATATTTCTAAATTCAATTAAAAAAACTACAATTATGGGAGTTACCCCATCAAGTGAATAGCCTCCATTTCATCTTAATCAATAGCTGTTTGTGAAGGTACTCCCCTAAAGATATGCTAATGAGAGGGAATGTGGCGCTGCTGGATAATTAGTCCAATTTATCAGGCTGCAGAAGGTCCTTAGAGATAAAGTGCATTCGGGAAAGTATTCAGACCTCTTTCCTTTTTCAGATTTTGTTACATTACAGCCTTATTCTAAAATGTATTCAATTATTTTCCCCTCTCATAAATCTACACACAGCACCCCATAATGACAAAGTGAAAAACATTTTATTTTTTTTATTTTATTTTTTTACATTTTTGCAAACAGATACACCTTATTTACATAAGTATTCCGACCCCTCTGCTATGAGACTAACAATTAAGCTCAGGTGCATCCTGTTTCCGTTGATCGTCCTTGAGATGTTTTTACAACTTGATTGAGGATTGGAGTCCACCTGTGGTAAATTCAATTGATTGGACATGATTTAGAAAGGCACACACCTGTTTATATAAGGTCCCACAGTTGACAGTGCATGTCTGAGCAAAAACCAAGCCACGAGGTCGAAAGAATTGTCCGTAGAGCGCGGAGACAGGATTGTGTCGAGGTACAGATCTGGGGAAGGGTACCAAAAAATGTCTGTGGCATTGAATGTCCCCAAGAACACAGTGGCCTCCATCATTCTTAAGTGGAAGAAGTTTGGAACCACCAAGACTCTTCTTAGAGCTGGCCACCCGGCCAAACTGAGCATTCGAGGGAGAAGGGCCTTGGTCATGGAGGTGACCAAGAACCCGATGGTCACTCTGACAGAGATCCATCTCTGCAACACTCCACCAATCAGGCCTGTATGGTAGAGTGACCAGACGGAAGCCACTCCTCAGTAAAAGGCACGACAGTCCACTTGATGTTTGCCAAAACGCACCTAAAGGACTCTCAGACCATGAGAGTCCTTTAGGTTTGTCTGTCTCTGGTCTGACAAAACCAAGATTGAATACTTTGGCCTGAATGCCAAACGTCACGTCTGGAGGAAACCAGGCACCGCTCATCACCTGGCCAATACCATCCCTACGGTGAAGCAAGCGTGGGAGTGGCAGCATCCTGTGGAGATGTTTTTCAGCGGCAAGGACTGGGAGACTCATCAGGATCGAGGGAAAGATGAATGGAGCAAAGTACAGAGAGATCCTTGATGTAAACCTGCTCCAGAGCGCTCAGGGCCTCCAACTGGGGCGAAGGTTCTCCTTCCAACAGGACAAAGACCCTAAGATAATGCAGGAGTGGCTTCGGGTCTTCGAATGTCCTTGTGGCCCAGCCAGAGCTTGAACCCATCAAACATCTCTGGAGAGACCTGAAATTAGCTGTGCAGCAACGCTCCCCATCCAACCTGAGAGCTTGAGAGGATCTGCAGAGAATAATGGGATAAACTCCCCAAATACAGGTGTGCAAAGCTTGTAGCATCATACACAAGAAGACTTGAGGCTGTAATCACTGCCAAAGTTGCTTCAACAAAGTACTCAGTAAAGGGTCTGAATACTTATGAAAATGTGATATTTCCGTTTTTTTATACATTTGTAAAAAAATCTAAAAACCTGTATTTGCTTTGTCATTATGGGGTATTGTGTGTAGATTGATGTCATTATGGGGTATTGTGTGTAGATTGATGTCATTATGGGGTATTGTGTGTAGATTGATGTCATTATGGGGTATTGTGTGTAGATTGATGTCATTATGGGGTATTGTGTGTAGATTGATGAGAGAGGAAAAAAAATGGAATCAATATTAGAATAAGGCTGTAACATAACAAAATGTGGAAAAAGTGAAGGGGTCTGAATACTTTCCGAATGCACTGCATACCCACTACTAGAGACAAGTAGAGCACATTCCCCCTTACCTCACTGTAGTGCCGTCATAAGTAGGAAATAGAAGAATTAAGAAAGAAACATATTGATACTTTTTCATAATTCTCTATGGGCTCACCTTACTGTATGTGGGACATATTTATTAATTTGGTAGCACTTTACATTGCAGCACAGAATAAAGTGGTGACAACACAGTAATAGTATGAACTGTTATAACATAGTTTCTCTGGACCGCCTTTCGCCTCCCCCTCCCCTCCCTACGAGACACTCACAAAGATTAGACTACAGATCACTGTCCATGGCGCTGAAATTGCTACACGTCTATGCGGCTGCCTATCGAATTGATGATAGGCTTTCTGTGGTGTGAGGGCATGTAGTCTACAGTGGTGGTCAGTACCGTTTAAGTTTTTTTTCGTGAGCATGGCCTTATTTCTAGTACAGCATATCAGATGACTCTCATTCATATTCCATTCACCCAGTTCAATGTAACAGCGAAAGGTTAAGGCTACTACATGACACTTGAATTTTCCCTGTACCCATCATGAGGTTGCTACAATCTAGCCTATGATTGAAAGTTTACAGCGTAGGCACATACAGGTCGAGAGACGAATTTGAGGTGACAGACAGTGACACGGACAGACGTATGTTTATCCCCGTTTTGTTCCGTTTGTGTCACGTTGCTGAGTATATAGGGGACGATGTACGGAGCGCTGGTGAAGTGTCATCCTTTTTATTTGATGAGATGTTCTCACGAGGCATACAAATGAACAAGGAGAGTGAAACAAACAAAAACTCTAACAAGGCAAAGTGACTTACTTGCTGATAACACAAGGCAGGCAAGCAGGAACAATGATCCACACACAGGTGGATGTGTGGGGAGCTTAAATACAATCCCCAATCAGAGACAACCCTGTACAGCTGTCTCTGATTGAGGATTATTGCTCCCCTAGTTAGGGTGTGAGGGCCTGATTGTGGTACCTCCACTCCCCCTGGTGGGAGTAAGAGGTTATACCACAACCCTGCCCTCACAGTACCCCCCCCTAAGGTGCGGGCTTCCGATCGCACTTAATCCCCCCTCGCAAAAAAAATATGCACAAAACCAGGGGGGAAATGGCGGGGTACTGAGGTGGTTGCTGGTGGGGGCTCCGGTTCCGGCTTCGGGTGTGACGCAGGCTTTGAAAGCAGCTCTCTTCCTGCCTCCCCGTTGCACGCCCGGTCCGGTCCGGACCCCGGCGCGATGATTCCCCCCTCAGTACTCCCGCGATGCACCAAGTCCTGTCTGGACCCTGGTGTGGGAGCCCTCGACCCTGGAGAGGGGCTGACGTCATGTCCCGACCCGGTCCCCGGTGGAGCGGACTGCTCCGGCACTGGAGTGGAGCAGTTGACCGGATCTGGACTGGACACCGGTGGATCGGACTGCTCCGACACTGGAGTGGAGTAGCTGACCGGTGGAGCGGACTGCTCTGGCATGGGGGTGGAGTAGATCTCCGGTACCAGACTGGGCACCGGTGGAGCGGACTGCTCCCTCACTGGAGCGGAGCAGATGACTGGAACTGGACTGGGCATCGGTGGAGCGGATTGCTCCATCACTGGAGCGGAGCCGACGGCCGGACCCAGACCAGACACCGGTGGAGCGGACTACCCCTGCACTGGAGCGGAGCAGACTTCCGGACCCTTACCAGCCCTGTGGTTAGGCTGGCTGCCGGCCCCAGACTGGGCTGTCGACCGTAAGCTCCTGCTCCAAAGCGGGGCTGTACGTCGTGCCCACCCTGGGCACCGACGCAGAGGTGTTTTCCAGCCCTGTAATTGGGCTGGCTGCCGACCCCAGACTGGGCACCGACACGCTATGGAGCTCCTGCTCCACAGCGGGGCTGTACGTCGTGCCCACCTTGGGCACTGATGCAGAGGTGGTTTCCAGCCCTGTAGTTGGGCTGGCTGTCGGCCCCAGACTGGGCACCGACACGCTACGGAGCTCCTGCTCCAAAGCGGGGCTGAAATTCGTGGCCACCCTGGGCACCGACGCAGAGATGGTTTCCAGCCCTGTGGTTGGGCTGGCTGTCGGCCCCAGACTGGGCACCGACACGCTATGGAGTTCCTGCTCCAAAGCGGGGCTGAACGTCGTGCCCACCCTGCGCACCGACGAAGAGGGGTTTTCCGGCCCCAGACTGGGCACCGGCACGCTACAGAGCTCCCGCTCCATAGCGAGGCTGAGCGTCATGTCCGTCCTGGACACCGACGCTGAGAAGGGCTCCAACCACAGAGCTGTGCTGGCCTCTGGACTCCAGGCTGTCGGCTGTCGATGGAGGCTCCGGGCTGTAGTCCGTAGCTGGAGGCTCTGGGCTATCGGCCGTCGCTAGAGGCTCTATGCTGTCGGCCGTCACTGGAGGCTCTGGACTGTCGACCGTCGCTGGAGGCTCTGGGCTGTCTACCGTCGCTGGAGGCTCTGGGCTGTCGACCGTCGCTGGAGGCTCTGGGCTGTCGACCGTCGCTGGAGACTCTGGGCTGTCGACCGTCGCTGGAGGCTCTGGGCTGTCGACCGTCGCTGTAGGCTCCGTGCTATCGGCCGTCGCCGGAGCCTCTGGGCTGTCGACCATCGCTGGAGGCTCCGTGCGTGGAGCAGGCACAGGTCGCACCGGGCTGGGGACACGCACCATTGGGCTGGTGCGCGGAGCAGGCACGGGCCGTACCGGGCTGTTGGTGTGCTCCGATGGTGTGGTGCGCTGAGTCGGTCTCCTCCGTCTCAGACTCTGGACCGGCGCTGGAGGCACCGGACTGGGAACTGGCGCTGGAGTTCGACTGTTCCTGTCATTCTCTCTCCAGCGCCAATCCCCATCCTGTGAGGGTTCCTCCGGGAACCCCCACGAGTGAGGGAACAGCAGCACATCGTCGTCTTCCTCCGACTCCTCTCTGTACTCCTGCTCCCACGGCTGTAGGGGCTCCTCCTGGAACCCTCACGAGTGCAGTGGTCGGGGCTCTTCTCCCTCGATCCCCGACCACCCCCATAGCCCCCCCCAAAAAATCAGTTTGGGGGTTTTTCTGGGCTCCAGGCTGGTCCTTTGCTTTTGCCCGTTGACGTTTCCCCTGTCTTCGGCGTCTCTGCTCCGGACACCAGCCCTCCTCCACCGCACGATAATGGGAGTATTCCTCCTCTGTAATTTTCCCCATACCGAGGAGGATATCTCCCAATGTCAGTCCCCGTTGCGTCCCAGAGTGGTGGATCATTCTGTCACGTTGCTGAGTATATAGGGGACGATATACGGAGCGCTGGTGAAGTGTCATCCTTTTTATTTGATGAGATGTTCTCACGAGGAATACAAATAAACAAAGAGAGTGAAACAAACAAAAACTCTAACAAGGCAAAGTGACTTACTTGCTGATAACACAAGGCACACAAGCAGGAACAATGATCCACACACAGGTGGATGTGTGGGGAGCTTAAATACAATCCCCAATCAGAGACAACCCTGTACAGCTGTCTCTGATTGAGGATTATTGCTCCCCTAGTTAGGGTGTGAGGGCCTGATTGTGGTACCTCCACTCCCCCTGGTGGGAGTAAGAGGCTATACCACAACCCTGCCCTCACAGTTTGCTTCCGTTTAAGAAACGTTTTTCAAAAGAATACACCCCTGATCACACGTAAACACATTCCTCTCACCTCTTCCCTGCGCTTGTGGACTTCAATGCACAACACATCAGCTGTATGTGACCAGGCGAAAAAACCTTTCCAAGCCAAACCATATCATAACCGCTACACACAGCCCACATCGTTGTCACCATATTAACTAAAGTAACCTCATAGTCAGCATTGCTAATAGAACTACAAAAAAAAGTACGAAAGAAGTATGAACAAGTATGCACTAACTAACTGTAAGTTGCTCTGGGTAAGAGCGTCTGCTAAATGACTAAAATGTAAATGTAACTAACGCGCTAGTAAACCCGCTACAATCATGCAGTGACGTTACAGTGTACAGTGAGTAAGCAGTTACACCGGCAGGCCCCGATGGCATTAAATTAGTAATACCAAAAGCTTACCTTGACTTGGGGAAGAGTTCCAGTGTTATGTTGGAAAGTCTTAGCCAGCTAGCTAACATAGCATACCTCTGTTTGAGCAGGGTGTTTCAGTAGGCTAAACTAGCTAGCTGCATTTGCTAGCTAAGTAAGTTAAACTGAAAGCGAAGTAGAAATAAAATTCATTTGTTAAAAATTGTTATCTTTCTCTCTCTTTGAGTCAACTACTCACCACATTTTTTTAACCTTTATTTTAAGGACAAATTTTTATCTACAATGACAGCCTAGGAACAGTGGGTTAACTGCTTTATTCAGGAGCAGAACAACAGATTTTTACCTTGTCAGCTCAAGGATTCGATCCGGCAACCTTTCAGTTACAGGCCCAACACTCTAACCACTTGGCTACCTGCCGCTAGCGAGCTGTAGATTATTCTTTCAGTACTAGATTCATTATCTGATCCTTTGATTGGATGGACAACATGTCAGTTCATGCTGAAAGAGCTCTGATAGCCTGGAGGACGTCCTCCGGAAGTTGTCATAATTACTGTGTCTATGGAAGGGGGTGAGAACCATGAGCCTCCTAGATTTTGTATTGAAGTGAATGTACCCAGAGAAGGACTGTCCTCCGTCCACACCATGCTAGCTGTCCTCCGTCCACACCATGGTGCTACCCTACATAAGGCTGTTGAGGCTACTGTAGACCTTTACAAAATAAAAAGGATACATTTTTTAATTTTTAACAATTAAAACATTTATGAAATTCACTGAGGAGGATGGTCCTCCCCTTCTTCCTCTGAGGAGGCTCCACTGGTAGCCTATAGCTTTGCTTCAGCTAATGAATACATGTTTTTTGGAAGGCCTATTTGGTCGTCATTAGCTTATGTTAAGTCTAACATTTCACAAAGCTATACACGGTGTCGCAATGCTGCCGTTTAGACTTCTGGTTGGTTGCAATAATGTAATTACTTGTTCAGTAATTAAAGCTGGAAATACAAAAAAAAAAACAAAAAAAAAACATATGCAACTGCATACTAATCAGCTACCAATTGATTTTGAATGTACAACTGTCCTGTATAGATACCTGAACATGCATGAGATGAGCCGTCCTCGTGCTCTCTCCCAGCTTGGATATAAAGTTGTTGTGTTTCATCCTGCAGTGTAGCCTACTATCTACACTAGATGGCCAGCTGATCGTTGAAGATCTTATTCCAAAACATTGAGCATTAATATGGAGTTGGCCCCCCTTTTGCTCCTATAACAGCCTCCACTGTTCTGGGAAGGCTTTCCACTAGATGTTGGAACATTACTGCAGGGATTTGGTTCCTTTCAGCCACAAGAGCATTAGTGAGGCCGGGCACTGATGTTGGGCGATTAGGCCTGGCTTGTAGATCCATTCCAGTTCATCCCAAAGATGTCAGGGCTCTGTGCAGGCAAGTCAAGTTCTTCCACACCGATCTCAACAAACCATTTCTGTATGGACCTTGCTTTGTGCAGGAAAGGGCCTTCTCCAAACTGTTGCCACAAAGTTGGAAGCACAGAATTGTCTAGAATGTAGCATAAATATTTCCCTTCACAGGAACTAAGGGGACTAGTCCGAACCATGAAAAACAGCCCCGGACCATTATTCCTCCTCCACCAAATTTTACAGTTGGCACTATGCATTGGGGCAGGTAGTGTTCTCCTGGCATCCGACAAACCCAGATTTGTCCGTGGTGAAGCGTGATTCATCATTCCAGAAAATGTGTTTCCAATGCTCCAGATCCCAATGGCGGCAAGCTTTACACCACTCCAGCTGACACTTGACATTGCGCATGGTGATCTTAAGCTTGTGTGCGGCTGCTCGGCCATGGAAACCCAGTTCATGAATCTCCCAACGAACATTTCTTGTGCTGACATTGCTTCCAGAAGCAGTTTGTAACTCGGTAGTGAGTGCTGCAACCGAGGACAGACAATGTTTACTTGCTAGGCTCTTCAGCACTCGGCGGTCCCATTCTGTGAGCTTGTGTGGCCTACCACTTCGCGGCTGAGTCATTGTTGCTCCTAAACGTTTCCACTTAACAATAACAGCACTTACAGTTGACTGGGGCAGCTCTAGCAGGGCAGAAATTTGACAAGCTGACTTGTTGGAAAGGTGGCATCCTATGATGATTCCACATTGAAAGTCACTAAGCTCTTCAGTACGAACCATTCTACTGCCAATGTTTGTCTATGGAGATTGTATTGCTGTCACTTGTCAGCAACGGGTGTGGCTTAAATAAGTCCACTAATTTGAAGGGGTGTCCACATACTTTTGGCCATAGAGTGTATATCTATATACATTATTTAGCTGCTATTTAGTTGCTATTCATAAACTTTTTATAAAAATGACACATCAAATAGCCAATCAATGAGGGAAAAAGTTAACGGCTTGAGGATAATTTCAGACACTATTTATTGTTGAACTCAGCGGGTTACAATATTCAAGGTAAATTACATTTAATTAAATTAAATGTAACCTAACTTGAGAGACTACCCGGGTCTCCTGAAGTCCTCCTTGCTGCTTCTCTCTGTGTCTGTCTCTTTCTTTCTACGTAGAGGCCTATAGTAGCTACAGTATGAGACCGCGTCGCCTTGCATTTTTGTGTGCAAAATAATGTTTTCACCACTGCCTGTTGGGGCAGTGGGCCCTCAGGCACCACTGCCTGAGGGCCCGACTGTTTTCTGTACTGATTATTGCCAACCCAGACAGTCTTTCATGAGACATTGTGCATTATACTGTATGTC
Organism: Thymallus thymallus; assembly: GCA_023634145.1. NCBI lineage: Eukaryota > Metazoa > Chordata > Actinopteri > Salmoniformes > Salmonidae > Thymallus > Thymallus thymallus. The sequence goes on from CM042411.1 coordinate 9,019,763, forward strand.
CATTGCGCTACACACAATTTAAACTTAGTCTTGAAGGATGCATGCCAAGATATACCAGAGATAAGGGAAAGGGAAGGGAAAGGGGGATACTAGTCAGCTGTACAACTGAATGCATTCAACTGAAATGTGTCAGGGACTGTAGATTGCAAACACACAACTCAAACGCCGGTTCACCAGTATGAACAAAATCGCAAACCACTTTTTTTGTTCAATCCCTCAAGAACTGTTGTCCACTAAAGATGATCATCTGTTTGTATCCGCCAATTTATTGGCTGCCCAGTATCCAGACAATCTCTCCCCAGAGCTTCCTGTACAGTTAATCTCTTTCCGTAACGCGTTGAGGCCGGCCATTAAGGAGAATGAGAGAGGCTCAATTGAAGATGTTACAGAACTGCTGTATTTGAAGCACTACTCCCTTCTGCCTAGTTTTTCCTGACGTTGCTACGGCAACCAAGCTGTTTTTATCATCCCTGTAACTGTCGCTTCTGTGGCAAGATCGTTTTCTAAAACAATACTCATAAAGAACTACCTAAGAAGCATTAGGCTCTCGGTCTGGTATGAGCTTTTGAACACCTGAGTAAACTCCACTCATTGCACTGGCACTGTAGCCTTGACCACAGCAGGTTCACCGATATCCCCTTACTTTCAATCAGTTTCATTTATTATTTTTCAAGGCCTGAGGCATTTTGTTGGGTCATATTCCTGAAGCCCAAGAAACCGGTACACCAGAAAGATTGCTTATTTTTCCTAATATTTCAATACTGACTGAATGGAACACTACAATTCAAGCCTTCAACTCTCAGAATATATAATTATAAGTAATGTTAAAGCCCAAAGATAATGTCAGTTGCTATTCAGATGAAAAAAGTGATTGGTAGACCACGTCCTGAACTGAAAAAAAATTATAATACATTAAAGGTTTATGTTTATACTACTTATTACTTAATGACCACTGAGATGGGACCAAATCAGAGTTTTACAAACTAGGCTCCTCTCATTAGCTCAGTTGATTGCAGGACATAAAAGGCAGTAGTACTATCTATATGTTTATGTATTGTAAAAGGGCAATTTTCTCACATGATGATATTTGGAAAGTATACTTGTAAATCATAATTTGTATGATGATTTGATGTGGCAGCTATATTCAATTCAATACAACTTTATTTATCCCCTCAGGGGCAATTAGCTATTAGCCAATAGTCAATGAATGCTTTTGGTGAGCTGGTACTCTTAGTTGGGGTATAATGATATAATTCCTGTCGTTTTTCAGTTAGAGCTCTGGTGGGCCTAAAGCTGAACCAGCACATTTTGTGCTGATTTAGGCTGTGATGTTTCTCTCTTTGTGGAACCTACAGTCAATTCATGTTTTTTGTTGAGCTGAGTAACTGTAAGGAATAATGATGGAATTTCTGTTTTGCAGTTACGGGAAGTTTTTAAGGCTTGAAACTGGACTAGAAGATACAGTGCATTAACATGGGGCGTGGCTACGGTTCTGAAGCCAAGATGGTCGCCGTCTGTTTTAATCCTTGCAGTCGCCTCAAAGGAAACTCATCTGATGGGCCACTGTATCACTGACAGAACACACTAAGGATCATCATTGTCGATCCTTAGGTAGGAATACGGTATTTACTCCATTGCCTCTCTACTCAAATTGGAAGATTGGATTCGATTGGAGGATTTTTGTCCTTTAAATAGCCTCTGATCTATATCACAATCAAAAGGATATTGCGTCATCATTTTATCTAAAACATTGTACATGTGGGATAAACAGTACATTAAATATATCAGTCTTTGATTTAAAAAAAACACACCTAATGCAATTTGCAATCTAAGGATCTCTCACTCTAACATCTAACCCCAACTGGCACAGTCTACCCTACATCTTTTTTCTACAATGAATCCCTTTAGTGTCTCCCAGGGTGTACTCCTGCTGCTCAGTACTCTGCTGGGCCTGTGTCAGGGTCTGGAGTTCACAGGCTCCGAGGGTCAGTGGGCCCGGTATGTCCGCTGGGACGCCAGCACCAGAAGTGAGCTCACCTTCCAGTTCAAAACAGCCGCTTCCAACGCCCTGATCCTCTACTTTGACGATGGTGGCTACTGCGACTTCCTGCTCCTCACGGTAACGGATGGGAAGCTCCAGCTCTGTTTCAGTGTCGACTGCGCTGAGACCACGGTCACTTCTGACAAATCGGTCAACGACAGCCGCTGGCACTTTGCTACAGTCAGCCGACACAACCTTAGAACGGTCCTAGCCCTGGACGGGCAGACCAAGGCGGACGAGGTTCGACCACAGCGCCAGTTCATGAAGATCGTCAGTGACCTCTTCCTCGGAGGTGTACCCGGAGACATCAGGACCTCGGCCATTACCCTGCCGACGGTTAGAGAGCTGCCACCGTTCAAAGGAGTTATTGCAGACCTGAATTACGGAAACAAGGTTCCCACATTGATCAACAGTCAGAAGGTGCGTCTGGAGATGATGGGTCTCTGTACAGAGAACCCATGTGAGAACGGAGGCCACTGCTCCATGGCTGATGGAGAACCGTACTGTGACTGCTCCAAAACTGGATATACGGGACGGACCTGCAGTGAAGGTAAGATGATTCAGTCTTACCGACCAATGTCTTTGTTGAATGTAGATAACAAGTTACAAATAATGAATGGTAAAAGAGTTACAATGTAATTTAATTAATGGACTCTTTTCTCCAAGGTTTTTGCTACACTGTTTGTACCATTTCCATGTTGAAGAAACTAAATCTCCAACAACTTTGTGTTTGAATTGACAAGAAAATGCTAATAGAAAACCAGGACATCTCTGTGTGGGTGGTTCCTCTTTCACAGTTTATTTAAAATTAACTGTATGTTGTATGTGGGAGTTATATTGAAAGTGATATACCAGGATATACCATCTCTGTTTTCTATTATTACTTTCATGAGAAATCTGTACAGTAATGCAATATTGTGTGATATTACAATGTTCAGTTATTTTTCTTCCCATCAAATATATTTAGCTCCTGCAAGTGTTACAGGGGCCAGAAGGTACAAAATGGTTTGAATAATAAGTAACAGCTTTATCTTTCTCCTCTTGGTCACTTATGCCAAGGCTGTCTCTGCTATGTATCTTATTGAAATGTAGTGCTCTGACAAAGTTCATAGTAAATTCCTACTTTAGTCCTTAGTTCTGCCTTCATGAGACAGGAAGCTCTCTCAGACAACATTACGTTCTTCCTCTTCTTCATTGGTCTGGGGTGTTATGGGTGACTGTGTGACTAGAGACCCATGATGGCTGAGTTTGATTCACTGCTGACCCACTTCCTGTTCCTGCCTGGTTAGGTCACTTCCTGGCTGGTTAGGCCAGAGTGACTTGGTTGAAGAATGAAGCGACTCCATCTTGAAATACAGGGGATGAATGCACACTGAGTACTCCTCCATTTCTGGCTCGTTACCTTATTTTTGGCTCTCAGATAGGGTTTGCGGTTGTCAACGTTTTTTAAAGGGTTTCAAGCTATGAACAGCGCAAACACTTATTTTTTATTTTGGATACTAGCTAGTTACTCCACACCACTGCTATGCTTAGCATTCCAAAACACAAGATACGGTATGTCTTACCATTGTTCAGAAAACCATACATGTCCGGCTCAGTGACTGGGCGTTTTCCATTAGCCTGATTCCATTCTCTCTCAGCCACTAACAGTGAGGAGAGGAGAAGAGATCCATCCAGTCGTTTGAGAGCTTCTCTCAGGCTGACACAGAGCTGCCATGGGAGCGATAACATTCTCGTGCTAAAACAACTGAGATTGAATAGGTTGCTTGTGATTCAGGATGACGGTTGAATAGAGGGCCATGTCACTGCCCCAGGACAGTGCTTCTAATTTACAACGCAGCAATCCTATTGGTGGAGAGGACAAGCGCCACTAGACAGGAGCACAGCACTGAGAGCACTCTCCTGCCCCCTGTGTCCAGCACCCACACAGCTTTCCAGTCTCTCTCTCTCTCTCTCTCTCTCTCTCTCTCTCTCTCTCTCTCTCTCTCTCTCTCTCTCTCTCTCTCTCTCCCCCACCCTTCTATATCTCACCCTCCGATTAATTGATGTCGCTGATTGTTGATTACGCCGCGGATACGCTGAAGACTAATTAGGAGGATAATGAGAGCAGAAATGGCTAATTTGACCAGAAAAAGCTGGGACAAATACCACACTAAATTCAAACTGACATCTGCAATCGACAATGCCTTAGAGGGAGTTTTTATTGTTACAGTATGTCTACAACTGCTAAAGCAATGTTGTTTTTTCTTCAGACACTTGCAACGCAGTACTGTACAGAGAGCATATTTTGCCCACATTGCTCATCATCACCATCAGCACGAGACATTAGAGACGCAACTGTTTTTACATCTGTGTCTGTGTAGTGTCTGTGAGGCTGATTGAGGATTTTGATGCTGCATCATGTGTTACGCTAATGAGTAATGGGTGCAATCTGTCAGACCTGTAAGTGTTGACTGTATGTGTGTGTGTGTGTGGGTGTGTAAGGCAGGCTGGCTGGCTGCACACACACACACACAGCTACAGTTAGAGCTATCCTAGAGGGCCCTGGAGCAGGCTTCATACAGCAGGCATATGGCAGGGCCCGCTAGGCCTCAGAAGCATTTAGCATTTAGATTGGGATGGGCTATACTGTATGTAGGGTTGCACATTTTAGGGAATATTCAGAGGTGGAAACTTTCTGTGGAAATTAACAGGAATATATGGTAATTAACGGAAATATATGTGAATTAATGGAAATATATGCAAACTAATATTTTTTGCATTGGATATATTGATAATATCATATGGAGACAGAAACATAAACCTTTTACATAATTGCAAATAATTAAATCCTTCCAATAGAAATAAAAAAAACGGATCTCCCAAAAACCTTTTCAACATACGGTCATGTGAAAAAGTAAGTACACCCCCCTGGAAAGCTCCTTTTTTTTTTTTTTACATATTTGGACAGATGGATATATAATCTTCACTTCAACACTATTGACAGTTAAAGGTAACCTAATTTAACAAATGACAAAAAAATATGTTATGCAATTAAAATAAACAAAAATGCCTTTTCCTTATGGGGAAAAAGTTAGTGCATGCATGTTAAAAAAAAAGAAATGAAAATGACTGTACATCTGCAAAATGAAACTGAAGCTTTGGTTGTCTTCCTCTCAGGCTTCCATATCTTCTCCCTGGACCTCCTCAATGTCCAGCTCTTGAACATCAGACTCTGAGGCCTCATCTTTACTGTCACTTTCCAACCTTGTTGAGGATGGCTCGTCAGGCTCAAAAAGCCTCAAATTTGCCCTGATGGCCACCAATTTATCAACCCTTGTATTAGTCAGCCTGTTGCGTGCTTTGGTGCGTGTGTTGCCAAAATAAGGACCAGTTGCGCTCTGAGGCAGCTGATGTTGGTGGGATTTGGAGGATGATGGAGGCAACAGGGGAAATAGCCTCACATCCACAAAGTCCCTTCCACCGGGTGGCTGATGAGATATGTTGGCACCACTGCCATATTGCATCTCCATCCCAAAGCCCTTGCTTGGAAGTGTACTTCGCCAGACTGCCAAGAACCTTGCCTCATCCAGGCCAAGGTGGCAAGACACGGTAGTGATGACACCAAAGGCCTTGTTGATCTCTGCAATAGACAGGATGCTCTTGCCAGCATACTTAGGGTCCAACATGTACGCTGCGGCGTGTATGGGCTTCAGGCAGAAGTCTTCATGCTTTTTGATGTATTTCAGAACTGCAGTTACCTCTGCTTGGAGCAACAGTGAAGTGGACAGGGTAGTACAGATTTCTTCTCTTACATCTGCAAGCAGAGTCTGAATATCAGACAGAATGGCATTGTCTCCCTCAATCCGTGCAATGGCTACTGCTATAGGTTTCAGGAGTTTCAGGCTGCTTACCACTCTCTCCCATAATAAATCATCCAGGAGGATCCTCTTGATGGGGTTGTCCATATCGGCAGACTGTGATATGGGCATTTCTTGGAGAGACTACTTCCCCTCCAGGAGACTGTCAAACATGATGACAACACCTCCCTAACAGGTGTTGCTGGGCAGCTTCAATGTGGTGCTCTTGTTCTTCTCACTTTGCTTGGTTAGGTAGATTGCTGATATAACTTGATGACCCTTCACATACCTAACCATTTCCTTGGCCCTCTTGTAGAGTGTATCCATTGTTTTCATTGCCATGATGTCCTTGAGGAGCAGATTCAATGCATGAGCAGCACAGCCAATGGGTGTGATGTGAGGGTAGGACTTTTCCACTTTAGACCAAGCAGCTTTCATGTTCGCAGCATTGTCTGTCACCAGTGCAAATACCTTCTGTTGTCCAAGGTCATTGATGACTGCCTTCAGCTCATTTGCAATGTAGAGACCTGTGTGTCTGTTGTCCCTTGTGTCTGTGCTCTAGTAGAATACTGGATGAGGGGTGTAGTTAATTATTCCTTGCCCACGAACATTCGACCACCCATCAGAGATGATTGCATTACAGTCTGCTTTCTCTATGATTTGCTTGACCTTCACCTCTGTATCCAGCAAATTAGTAGATAAAGCATGTCTGGTTGAAGGGGTGTATGCTGGGCGAAGAACATTCAGAAATCTCTTCCAATACACATTGTCTGTGAGCAGAGGTGAACCAGTTGCATACACAGCTCGAGCAAGACATTCATCAGCATTTCTCTGACTACATTCCTCCATTGAGGCAAAAAAGTAGAGGGACTTTTGTCAGAGGTTGCTTGTTGTGAACACTGAGGGAACTTTATGCACTTGGCCAGATGATTCTGCATCTACGTTGCATTCTTCACATATGATTTGGCACAGTATTTGCAAATATACACAGCTTTTTACATTAGCTGCAGTGAAATGTCTCCACACATCAGATAGTGCCCGTGGCAATTTCCTGTAAAGATTAGAAAATAATTTGTAAAAAAAAACCAAATACAATTCGCTGTACAGATAAATAGTTAAGCAGTTAGATTAAGATAAATGTTTTAAAATGAAACATGTATGGAAACAGGTGAATTAACGCTCAAGCAAGCTAAACCCCACATAGTAGCAAAAATTAACTAGCAGAAATTGTTAACAAGTTAGAAATTATTTTAACACACTTTGCTGTAGGTGTCACGCTCGTGGTGAGTGGCAGACCAAAACGCAGCGCAGTTCGACATATATTTTATTTATGTGAACTTTACACAAGAAAACAATAAAGAGAGACACGAATTTACCTGAGCCGGCACTGGTCGCCCCGGACTGAGGAGACGCACTGGAGGCCTGGTGCATGGAGCCGGCACAGGTTGCACCGGGCTGGTGACACGCACTTCAGGGCGAGTGCAGGAGACTAGCATGGGATGGACTGGGCTTGAGTTGCTTACTGGAGGTCTGGTGCGGGAAGTGGACACAGGGCGTACCGGGTTGGAGATGAGGGCTGGAGATCCGGCGTGGGAGGCTGGCACTCTACGACCCGGACTGGGGATGCACACGTCGGGCACCATAAACTCCAGCTCCGCCTTTTTGACCTCCTCCCAACTCTGCCTACTTTGCTCCATTATCCCCAAAAGCATCTCATTTAAATATTCCTCCTGTTCCCACGACTTCGACCCCCAGTCATGCTCAGGTTCATAGTCATCCCACATGGAGAGTGGTACTGGTGCTTCCTCCTCCTTCCCAGACCACCCCCATAGCCCCCCCAAAACAATTAGCATACGTCATACAGCTAGGGTTGCAAAGGGTCGGAAACTTTCCGGTAAATTTCCAGAATTTTGCCTGAATTTTGCCTGAATTTTTACGGAAATTTTTTCGACCCTTTGCAACCCTAGCTATATGACGTATGCTCAGCTCATAGTTTTCACAGTTGTTAACTTCAACCATTATGACTGAGTTAGCCTTGCTAGTTGAAACATCATGATCATTACATTACATCAGCACCATGCCCTCCCATAGCCTCACAGCCCATCCCTACAGCCTCACCACAGAGCTCAGCCCTAAACTGCCCAGGATGACTGGATTAGCCTAGTTACGCTATCTAGCTCTAACATAGTCATTATCCCAGGCCATAGTCCTTATCCCCACAGAGCCACATAGATCCCAGTCCGCCAGGATGACTGTGTTAGCCTAGCTAACCTAGCTGTAACATAATCAGCATCATTATCCTAGCCGTCAGCCTTCATCCTGCCCACAGAGCTCAGCCCTAAACCGCCCACCAGCAGAATAAGACAATAAACAGATGGCCATAAAACACATGTTCAATCTGTCCGCTCATGTGGATCAGGACGTATCAGTGTCTAGGTGTGTCAGAGCGGAGGGGCTGGAATCAGACGCCGCTTGCTCGCCCCCGGTGCTATTCGGTAATAGGGCGGCCATTGCGGTGAAGTGGTGTTATCATCAGTCAAATTGATGCGTCCCAAATGGCACCCTATTTCCTATGTAATGAGCTATTTCTGACTAGAGCCCATAGGGAGTAGGGTGCAATTTGGGATGCTGCCAATGCTATCATCAGTCAACTTGTGAAATGATTATTGATTTCTGCAGAGTCAATTGGAATGTGGCATATTTTATCTCTATTCATTGTTTCTTATATGGCCTTGAAATGAAATGTTTTGTGTTCCCAAACCTATTAAATTAAATTAACAGATTTGACATTTGAAAGACTGAATGCCTCAGGAGTATTTTAATTACAAATGAGATTTTCAGAATGTTAAGGCTATTATCAGCTATCGACACATGCTGTAGGATTATATAATGCCCAAACTGATTGCCATGTCCTCATCATCAGACTTCTTCAACTTCCTTCATTTTAATAAGCAGTTTAAAAAGGCCTTATTTTACTATAAAAACTGCCTGCGAAAACACTAGTAATTGAAGGCTGGGGCAAGCAAACTGTTTAACAAGTGCTGAAACGATGCCTAGGAGCTCAGCTTTGGGGATTAATAAACATACATGGAAAAATGACAGTTACAATAATCTTACTATGGAAATAGGTCAGGGGGAAAACAGAAAAAAAAGAGGGAGGACTTGCCTGATGTGTGTGTGTGCTTGTGTGTGTGTGTGTGATTGTGTGTGAGAGAGCGTGTGTGCTTGTGTGCTTGCATATGTGTGTGTGTGTGTGTGTGTCTGTGTGTGTGTCTGTGTGTGTGTGTGTGTGTGTGCATACATGCGCCTAATTCCAACACAAGCAGAGTGCAGAGGGCATTTGTGTCTGGTCCTAAGCCTGAACGTGATGTTAGAATTTCAGTGGGCTGGGATGGAGGATGGCGATGCTAGCTGCTGCGGCTGGTAAAATGGAGCAGGAAGAGGATTGCAAAGGGACCACATGTTCTAATATCTGCCGTCTATTGGCCTGTTCTGGACACTGTGAAAGGGAAGGAGGAAAGCTTTAGCTGCATGTGTATTGCAACCCAGCATTTCACAGACACACACAGACACACACGCGCCAGGGACACCAAACCCCTCTAGCCTGGGGGGATGCTGTCTGTCAGGCTACTGCTATCTCCCTTCTTTAGCCTTTCGCCCTTCGCCCCTTGTCTTTACCCCTGTGAGCCAATGTCATCCTTTGTAATCTGGCTACTTCAACTACTGCTATTCCTGCAGGTGGTGCCTCCATTTTGGGTTTCCTTAAAGGAGAACAAAACAAAGTATTTTTACGTTGCAATATCCAGTGAGTATTTGTCGACCCTGTCACATTAACGAGTAACAACATGGCCGTCAGTTAACAACATGGCCTTCAGTTAACAACATGATCGTCAGTTAACAACATGGTCGTCAGTTAACAACACTGCCGTTAGTTAACAACATGGCCATAAGTTAACAACATGGGCACAGATAGCAGGACTGAGTGGCCATTTTGAGTACCTACATCATGCCCTCCACTTTACCTCTATAACCACTATAGATAGCTACAGATATCAGCGCAAGATAGAAATAACCTTCTTCCCACACGTTCAGTGGGAATGTACATTCTCCATGCAGATAACATGATTGAGTGGCCATTTTGAGTGCATGCCCTCCACTGTAACCACTAGCTATTTATCAAATAAATACAAAAAACCCTCTTCCCACACGCTGGTTGGTTGGGTGGGAATTGAATGTCCTACAGTGCGGCCAGCCGGCCAGAAATCTAACCACGGCAGCTAGCGTTAATTGCTTTGAATCAAATTAATATCTGATATGGCGTATTAGCCTGGCACTTTAAACATCTAATACAGTCCTTCTTAATTAAGATCTGTTTAATTTCCTCCCACTACATGTTGCTCTCAGGGGCTGATTAAAGAAATCTGTTGGCGTTTAGCTTTTACAACCGTTCCAGCTACACACACTCACACACACACGCACACTCAGCTTTGGCCGGGTGGCCAGGGTTAAGATGTCTTGAGGTTAAGGAGGGATAGCCGCGGACAGCTGCAGCATAGCCGTGTGAGAATACATGGCATCCCATTGCAAGGTTAATTCATTTGTGTAAATTCAATGTGTTGCTGTCTTTTGTTTACATGACGCTGTACAGCTAGAAATAATGTAGACTTATTTTACACATTTTATGTAGGTTCAACATCCTCAGAGGCTTCCAGCGTTGGGCCTCTGGGTGTTGAGTTTCAGGGCTGTAACTTTCAATTATTTTCCCCCCAATGAAAACGATGCTGAACCCCTGAAGGAGTAAACAGTGTGCATTCCCATAAGCCAATGTGAAGTCAGAGGAGGTTGTGATGGTGTGCAGAAAAGATTTGGGTCGGCAGTGAAGTGAACTCTGGGGGTTGTGGCAGAGGGTTGGGGGGGGAGGGTGTGGGGGCTAGACGATGGGTCCAGGGGTGTTCTCGATATCCACAAATCTCACAACATCATAAATCCACATCAGACCCTCTACTGGAGCTGGGATTTATGGCTCTCTAGCTTTAACTATGTGTATGTGAGGAACACTGTGGTATATACAATGCTAAATATTATGTCTCTCCTGAAATATTTGCTGCAATTTGAAAGAGTTGTTTGATTAATTCAATTAATCAGATTAATTGATGATGATTTACAATTTACCATCTGGTTCCCTGAAAGGATGGGACAGATGTTTCACGTGTTCTTCTCCACAGGTTTTTGTTTCGTGTTGTTATTTTTAAACAGGCATGTACATGGGCAGCTCTGGTCCTTTACATGGTTACAGAGAATAATGCTTCTGTGTGTTGTTAGGTATTTATTTTGCATGACAGACACCATGCAAGCCAAAGCTGTGTGATGCTAATGCTAGGTATCTCTTTGCCTTCTCTTTCCCTTCCTGCTAACTCCTCAGCAGCCGTTCAGAGGAAACCAGGTAAGTTCTGTTCTCAAATGAGACTCAGATATGGTAGGAGGACAGGGCTCAATAGTTACAGGACACATTTTCAGACAGTATGTATAGTAAGGTGTACAGCAAGATAATACAAAGGAATTGCGAATGTAAGAAATATTACAATGTCCACATGCATAACAGAAATTGCAAATATCAATAGAAACCAGTGTAATAAACATTTTTGCAGCGTAGTCATATTTGATGCTTCTACCAGATTTTATTCTAAACATGAAGCTTTTCCATGCACTCCGGAAAGCTTTGTTTTCAGTGTTGATAACCATGCTTTGCCTTTAAAGCAAAGCATGCCTGATCACAATTCAGCAGTATTGGTGTGGTGGTGTTCTTATATTCTCTATCTCTCCATCTCGCCTTCTTCTTCTCCCTCAAGGCTTCGCACATCTGAAAGCATCTGAGTCAGGTACGCTCTCTTCTTTTCTCTTCTCTCTCTTTTTTCACTCATGCCATCGCCTGCTATGGGCTCCGATTGAGTGTGTTTGTTTCTGTGTGTTTCTGTGTGCGCTGCCTCTTCGCAGCCAGATCTCCTCTACCTGTTAGTGTGTGTCAGTGTGCTCTGCTGTCATCATAGTGTTGCAGGGGAGGATGGAGCTGCACGACATGTCCTGATCGTATCATGCCCCCTGTGTCCCCTCCCATGCCTCCTGTGCCCCCGCCCGTGCCCCCTCCCCAGGTTTCACTGTATTACATAATGGTGTGTTGGCTCACTGCTGCGTCTAACAGTCTAACATGCAGTGGCAACATCTGCTCTTCCTACTCTAGCCTGACCTCAGCAGATATGACTGTGTGTGTGTGTGTATGTGAATGCTTCCTCCATATATGTGTGTGCGTGTGTGTAGTGCAGTTCAGGGAGAGAAAGGAGAATGCTGCTCTGCCTGCCTGTGACGGGACTCTGGCCTACCAACACAGTCCCACACTACAAGATTACTCCCGTCACCTCCACATCCCTGTCAGACTCACGCATGTATGAGCTGGAAAGTAGTTAGTGGCACATGTAATGTACAGCCTCCTAGTCCACTCTGATGCTACGTGAGAAGATATGGGCGAGGATGATCCTAGTATGATGCAGCTGGTGCAGTTTAGACAGGGTCACTGTGACTTGGCCCTGAACATGACAGCACTTAAGGGGATGCTATGAGGCATGGAGAGAGACAGAGAGAGAGCGAGAAGTGTGTGCCTTTGTGTATGTGTCTTCCATTGGAATGCATCTTCCACTCTGGGATGTGATCCGTTTGCATGCATGTTACTCGATGCTTGGCATGGGTGCATACATTGGTAATTCTTACTCCCGTACTTAATACCTTCTAGATGAATAATACTAGTTCCATCCTCCTTTTTTCTCCTTTCTTTCTCTCCCTCCTCTCAACTCGGGACGCCACTCTTCCCGTCTTCCTCTCTGGACCCCTTCTTCTCCGTATCTATAGGTAGAAACAAAGGTACAGAGCTCTTTTCCTTACTAACTCTACTTTACTCTACTGTATTCTACTGTTCTTTACTGTATTCTACTGTTCTCTACTGTACTCTACTGTATTCTACTGTTCCCTTCTGTACTCAACTGTACTTTACTGTTCCCTTCTGTTATCTACTGTATTCTACTGTTCTCTACTGTACTTTACTGTATTCTACTGTTCTCTACTGTTCTCTACTGTATTCTACTGTACTCTACTGTATTCTACTGTTCTCTACTGTTCTCTACTCTGCTGTTCTTTACTGTTAACTAATGTTCTCTACTGCACTCTACTGTATGCCCGGGGAGCTGTCTGATTCCTACAACTTGTTAATGATTTATAATGTGTGTACAGTAGATACTGTATGTGTGTGAGAGGGCCCGCTATATGCACCGCCATTGTGCTGATACCAACAGTATGTGTGCGTGTGTGTGTGTGTGTGTGTGTGTGTGTGTGTGTGTGTGTGTGTGTGTGTGTGTGTGTGTGTGTGTGTGTGTGTGTGATGAGATGAAAGACAAAGAAAGAGGTCCATGTGGTTTGAATGCAGGAGTTGTCTCAATGACGGTGCTACTGTTTACATGTCTTTACCGGTCCATAAAAATGGGATATGATGCAGAGAGGATGTACCATACTTCATGTTGTAGAAGGCTGCTGGATACGCAGTTGACTACTGTATGGTGTGTGAGTGAGGGCGTGCATGTGAACTTACAGTACTGTTTTCATCTGATCTGATGTGCTTCACTGTGTCCTTCAGCTCAATAGGAGTTGATTCGAATACTTGACCTGACATTTGACTTCATAATATTGACGGAATTTGGTTTCTTCCGCATGTTATTATTGTAAGTCATAGTTTCTGTGCATAGTGATTTTCATGTGAGTTACAGTGTGTATGCCTCTGGCCAAATTTCGGGTTGCCTTGAATTATAAAATTATGACAGTCTCAACTTGTATGTGTATGGTTTTATTAATATACAGATTGACTGAATGAATGTACACAATGACTGAATGAATGTACACATTGACTGAATTAATGTACACATTGACTGAATTAATGTAGACATTGAATACCCATCTGTTCTTCTTTGATGAGGAAATCTGCTTTTAGCAAAGTACAGTATATCAATGTATGCTGTATTCTGCCGTGGACAGCTGCTTCCCTAGCTCACCTTATTTCCAAATGGGAGAGTTTGTTCACATAGTGATGACTGCTCATACAAGGCTAAGTAAGGATGGGGGGATGATGGTGACATCAACAGAGGAACTTGTCACGGAATGCTGCAGATGGTTCCATTCATTTCAAATTCTCACATAGGGTCATTTCCGGTTATTTTACTCCCCTTCCTTCTGGAATGTCTCCAAAGGAAATGTGATATTCTTGACATAATTTCCCTAACAACTATACGTATGCACATGGCAGTGTGTAGAGAGGCTAGAGAGAGAAACAAGAGAGAGAGAGAGAGAGAGAGAGAGAGAGAGTGTGATTGGGTTGGAGGGAGGGTATAACTCCCTTAGGACAGTCAGTCAGATATCTTGCGTCAGCCAGTTTGTCAAGGCCAGCCATCGCTAATGTGAATATGTAGCAGAAAGAGCACCTTGTCTTGTTATTCACAGTCATATCCGGGCTAGCACAAATACAGGACAGTTAGCCCAGCTTGATGGCAGCTAGTCAACCAGAGCTGTGCGCCAGTTAGCATCAAGAATCTGTGGTCCTGTGTGGCTCAGTTGGTAGGGGTCAGGATTGTGGGTTCGATTCCCACTGGGGTCACCAATGCGAAAATGTAGGCTATGCACTCACTATTGTAAATTGCTTTGGATGAAAGCATCAGCTATATTAGTATGTTTATATTAGCAACATGCTAGCACCCTGATGCAAGTCAGCCAGAGTTGTGCTCCAGTTAGCAACATGCTAATATTCTAACAGCCTGATCAAAGATTTTTAGAACTAACCCAAGATAGATCACAGCCTGATGTTTTCAATGGGAAGAAATGAGTCACAGTGGTCAGAACAAGGTGGGCAGAGCCATGCACGAGCTAGCGATATCCAATTGGCGCGTTCTAGCATGCATTTGCATATTTCCGTTAGGGAACGCCTACTCTGTAAAGTGCACGTATGCAACTCAATTTGCCTTTGCACTCCTTCTAAACAACGCAGTTTTTAAAAACTTTGGCAAGGGGTCAATTCTACAAAACTTAGTCCACTCATTTTTTAAGAGATTGTCGTTTTGTGAATAGAAAACTGTATTAAGATCAAATGTTTAATCGATGAGAAAATTGGCAGAATGTCATCCAAAATCTCCCATTGCTGGCCACTGGACTTCCTCTCACAACCATATTTGGTAGTGAGTGGAAACGCCAAGCGGATGCTTTACATTTATACATCAGGTGAAATATCTGGCTCATTGTTCTATCTGTGGCCTGATGGTGATGGCAGTCAACCAGAGTTTGCGCTGTGCCCCACTTAGCAACATGCTCCAGTTAGCTAGCTGCGGGGCTACTGTTAGTTAGCATGTGTCCATTGCCTCAGCCAGCATCTTGACATATGCTGCTATAGCACTGGCTAAAGGTCAAATGACACTCTGGTTCACGGTAGACCATGCATGGACTGGCCCATTATTTGCTCATTGACTTGTGACAGTATAATAATCCACATTACATTACAGTATATTCACTAGGAAAGAGCCTGATTGTACATGCAGCTTTCTATGTACTTTAGAAAGCTCAGTGTCCACCAGAGCATCCAGCGTAAGACTCTTGCCCTAGGGCACGACTGTGGTTGTGTGATTTCAGCAGGCAGCCCTCTGGCTGAGGTCCTATCCAGACTGTTAAAGACAGAGGAGTGGTAGACTAAGAGGACTCCCTGGAGAGACAGGCGGTGGGATAAGACCCTGAGAAGTTGGAGTCAGAGGGGGAGAGAGAGAGAGAGAGAGAGAGAGAGAGAGTGAGAGAGAGAGAGAGAGAGAGAGAGAGAGAGAGAGAGAGAGAGAGAGAAAGAGAGAGAGAGAGAGAGAGAGAGAGAGAGAGAGAGAGATGGAGAAAGAAAAATAGGGGGAGAGAGCGTATTGGAGTGTGGGAGAGAGAAGGGGAGAGAGAGAGAGATGGAGGAGGAGTGAGAGCTCTCTTGTCTAATCTCTCTCCACATGGGGGCTTAGTCCTGGAACTTCTGCATTCCTGGAGTCACACTAATTATACCCCTGCTGCCTTCCCTGCTGCCTTCCCTGCTGCCTTCCCTGCTGCACACAGCTTTACTCCCCTATTTTACTATCTCTCTCTCTCTCTCTCTCTCTCACTCTCTGAATTCTCCCCTCAGAGCATGATCATTAAAGGGTCAACTACTGCTGTGTCTGCTCCTATGAAGAGACTAGAGAGAAAGGTTCTGCTCATCTGTTCCTCTCATCCCAACCCTCTCTCATCTCTGTCTCGGTGGGAGTTAGGAAGAGGGTTAGGGTTCAGTCTCTACAGCCTACTCTCAGTGAGCAGTCGGTCTGATGGTGTCTGTCTGATGCTGTTAGCCTCTGATGCTAGCTTTTCCCTCTCCTAACCTCTCCTCTTTTCCCCTCCTTTCCTCATATCCTACCCTATCCACTCCTCTCCTCCTCTCCTCCCTCCATACTCTTGTCTGCTCCGCTGCTCTCCCTTCCTCGTTTCTTCTCTCCTCTTTTCTCCTCCTCTCCTCTCCTCCCACCATACTCTCATCTCACTCCTGACCTCTGGGATCAACCGAGCAAAACTGATTCCCTCTTTTTCATGGATTATGAGTGCGTCAGCGGTTACGCAATCCAGGGAGTAATAGAAGGAGAATGAGGAAAGAGAGAGCTAAAGAGAGAGGGGGATAGAGGACAGAGGAAAGGGGGAGGAGAGAGAGAGAGAGAAGGAGAGACAGACCGAGAGAGAGGAGAGGAAGGGAGAGAGAGAGAGCTGAGGAGGAGGAGGAGTGAATATGCGTCTGTCACATTTGGCCGATGTTGTTTGACTTGGTACAGCATCACAGCAAGATTACTGCTGCTGGTTAAGCCAGTGTCAAAACAAAACCCTTTTAATCTGTTAACACAAAATGGCTACCTCTTTATTGGCTTACCATATCAGTTTAGTAATGACACATACTGTACAGCATACAGCTGTAATGTGTGTAGTAATGTAATAATGACACATACAGCACAGTCAGCAAATAAATGTAACAGCTGGTTGTGTAAGACCTGGTCTATAGGTGCTGATTGAGGAGTGCACATTGGATAAGTGCATACTTCAATTAATTGCTGTGCAAATCACAATTACCAATACATTTTCTTGGTCCGGATATCTGAATGCTCTGTTTGGTGCAAAGATTCACGAGAGTTGCAAGGCGTTACGTATCAGGATGTATTATTTTTAAAAAGATACAGTATGTAAAACCAAGGAAATAACCTTATACCCAAGATACAGTATGTAAAACCAAGGAAATAACCTTATACCCAAGTTACAGTATGTAAAACCAAGGAAATAACCTTATACCCAAGAACAGCACGAGTATCAAAATGGAAACTGTAAGATTTTGGAAAGGGATTGTGAGAATGTAAGCTCTGGCAGTTGGTTGTAGGTGTGCATTGTGTGATTTTCTTTCTGACATGTGTTGATGTGATGTGTGCAGTCAGGCAGAGATGTTCACACCGCGGAGACAGAGAGAGGGTAAACAGACATGGCATGCTATGCCAGCAGAGTGGCATAGTGCAAAGAATAACATCCTCTACCATACACTGTACTATCGCTTTCTGTGTCTGTCTGTCTGTCTGTCTGTCTGTCTGTCTGTCTGTCTGTCTGTCTGTCTGTCTGTCTGTCTGTCTGTCTGTCTGTCTGTCTGTCTGTCTGTCTGTCTGTCTGTCTGTCTGTGTCTGTCTGTCTGTCTGTCTGTCTGTCTGTCTGTCTGTCTCTGCCTGCCTGCCTGCCTGCCTGCCTGCCTGCCTGTCTGTCTGTCTGTCTGTCTGTCTGTCTGTCTGTCTGTCTGTCTGTCTGTCTGTCTGTCTGTCTGTCTGTCTGTCTCTTTCTCTCTCTCTCTCTCTCTCTCTCTCTCTCCCATTTCTCTCCATCTGTCTGTCTGACCTGTTAGTGTGTCCCTCGCTGATGACATCATAACCTTTGACCCCTCCCTGCTGGGGAGTTTGATACAACACAGCAGACTGTGTCATCTGTCAAAATGTCAGACAAACAGCTTTTTTACCAGTCGGCCTGCTCACATAGAACAGATTTTTTCACACTCAGGCAGAGGTTCATAAAAAGGATGATTACTTGTTGTAAACATACTGTATCATAGCAAGTACAAACATAAATGTTGAAAGTATTGATGCAGTAGTTAATGAATGTGATTTTGGAAAACATACTGTAAGTTTATCCATACAGAATATTTTAACATTCTGTCATACATTCTAAAAAATACAGCCAGGCAGAATTTCCAATGAAAGATGAGCCCAAACTCTTTGGCAACATGAAAAATGGTCCAATCCACTAACTCTGCACCCCCATCTTAGATGAGAAGTGGACCGTTCCACATAGCATGCAAATGCCCTTGCACTAGCTGAGCCATTATGCAGATGATATGCAAATGGCGGCATCCGATTGTGGTTGTGCTCAGGGTGCGTCGAGTGAGCACCGCACTCAGGGAAGATAATCAACCACTGATCATTGTTAGCAATAAAGAGGGTGTGCGGCCGTCTGTGCAGAGAAGCTGCGCTGCTCACTGGCTGAGAAAATAACAGAACATTGGTGTGTGTGTGTGTCTTTTGGTGTGTCTGGTTGTGTGTGTGTGTGTCAGTGTGTATCTCGGTGTGTGTCTCGGTGTGTCTCAGTGTGTGTGTGTGTGTGTGTGTGTGTGTGTGTGAGCTTCTTCTTTATAGTCATTTTTAGAGAAGAGACTTTTGATTGAGGTGTTTCAAATCACAACATTACCAGCATCACAGTAGTCTATGTCTGACTGCAGTGGCAAGTAATATGGGAGCTGCATTTTCAGTTTTTTAGTCAGTTTAGTGCTTCTCCAGTGATGCAGCTATAAAATATGCTATAGGACATTAACATGGCTCACTGAGAGGAGAGAAGAGTAGAGAAGAGAGGAGAGGAGAGGAGAGGAGGGGTTGGTAGGGCATGGCACTTGCAACTCCAGGGTTGTCGGTTTGATTCTCACGGGAGACTATTACAAAAAAAGTATAAAACTGTATGCACTCACTACTGTGAGTCATTCTGGATAAGAGCATCTGCAGGGGTTCCCAAACTTTTTGCTTTGTGATCCACCAATTGAGGTGTCTTTTGAGTTGCGACCCACCATAAGGGTTGAGGGGTGAAAAAAACATAGAATAAGTCAAAAATAGGATCTTGGCAGCTGAGAGCAAATTTCCTGCAATTCTACACATTTTGACATGGCTTGTGTTCAAACGTTATAACAAACTCAATGAGGGCCTGATTGTCTAGCTTTTATTTTGTTGATTGTAAATTCTCAAAGATTATAGGCTATTATTTTAAAAGATGTAGGTCCATTATCTTTTCTACATACTTTCTATTTGGTTTTAGTTGCAACCCACCTGGACCTCTGGGCGTGACCCAAAAGTGGGTGCCAACCCACAGTTTGGGAACCACTGTGCTAAATGACTACAATGCCAACATGTAGGAGAGGAGAGGCATGGTGTAGTCTTTCAATTAACAGCTACATGTACTTGTTGAACAGAGAGATACTTCACCTACTCTTGTTCCCCAGTGATCTCTCTCTCTCTCTCTCTCTCTCTCTCTCTCTCTCAATTAAACAACATTTGCTTTATTGGCATTACGTAACAATGTACATATTGCAATATTAACATAATTAAAATAATAATCGTCAATATTGTCAACGTGACAACAGTAACAACAATAATCAAGGGTCAAAATAACCATATGTTGAACAATAACAATGGCATAGAGGACATGTGCAGGTTGGTTGGTCTGTCAGACACTGTCCCTCATTTTATGGCTGGCAACAATGTAGTGCTCTGCCAACCCAGATCTCTCTGCGTCCTCATCAGAGAGGTCTTTGAAACTCTCTAATTGTTTATATCTTGGACTGTGCTGTGGTACAGTGGTTGCACAGCCTTTCCTCTACAGGGAGCCGCCAGGTTTTCCTGTGTCTACCCTTCTCAATGGCAAGTGATCAGTAACCATGGTCAAATAGTTTGCCACGGTGTACTGTCGATTTAGGGGCAGATAGCACTGCATTTTGCTATGTGCATGTGTTTCCCAATAAGTAATGTAGTTTTGTTTGACTGTGTGTAATTTGGTTTATTCTGATTGATTGGATGTTCTGGTCCTGAGGCTTCAGTGTGTTAGTAGAACAGGTTTGTGAATTTAGCCCCAGGAACAGCTGGATGAGGGGACTCATTCCTTTGCTCAGCTCTTGGCATTGCAGGGCTTGGTAATGATATGAGAGGGGGGGTCACTGTATTTTAGGTGTTTCCAAAACTTAAATACTTTTTTTTTGAGTTTTTGTTACTAGTGGATATTGACCTAATTCTGCCCTGCATGCATTGTTTGTAGTTTTCCTCTGGACATGTAGGAGAATCTTACAGAACTCTGCATGCAGGGTTTCAATGAGGTGTGACATCTTGTTTTGCAAGTGGACCCTACATCTCGCTGCCATAAAAAAAAAATTGGTTCAATTTTAGTAAAATGTTAATAGATTATTAATAAATTATTATTATTTTTTATGGCATAGAATTCCCTGCGTGCTTGCTCTCTCAGTTCATTCACTGCCTCATTAAGTTGTCCAGTTGAGCTTATTTAAAATAATAGACAATAGACAATAATAGACAATGGCGCCAGAGGGGATGGCTGCCTTTCTACGGGCTCCTAACCAATCGTGCTATTTTGAGTTTTGAGTTTTTTCACAATGTTTGTAACTTTTTGTACATAATGTTGCTGCTACCGTCTCTTGTGACTGAAAAAAGCTTCTGGATATCAGAACAGCAATTACACCCCTCAAACTGGATGAAGATTTTTTCTTTAACGAGTCCGACACGAAGGGTATGCTGCTTCTCCGAGACCAGGCCCAAATCCCCGTCATTTGTGTGAAGAAAAGACGGAAATACAGGATTGGAGATCGTGGTGCCTTGTTAGAATTCGTCGGCGAGTGGGTAACCCGCCTCCACACTGCCCTTTCCCACCTGGACAAAAGGAACACATATGTGAGAACGCTGTACATTGACTACAGCTCAGCGTTCAACACCCTAGTGCCCACAAAGCTCATCACTAAGCTAAGGACCCTGGGACTGAACAGCTCCCTCTGTAACTGGATCCTGGTCTTCCTGACTGGCCGCCCCCCAGGTGGTAAGGGTAGACAACAACACATCTGCCACGCTGATCCTCAACTCGGGGGCCCCTCAGGGGTGTGTGCCTAGTCCCCTCCTGTACTCCCTGTTTACCCACGACTGCGTGGCAAAACACGACTCCAACACCATCATTAAGTTTGCTGACGACACAACAGTGGTAGTCCTGATCACCGACAACGATGAGACAGCCAATAGGGAGCAGGTCAGAGACTTGGCAGTGTGGTGCCAGGACAACAGCTTCTCCCTCAACGTGAGCAAGACAAAGGAGCTAATCGTGGATTACAGGAACTACCCCTACCAATATGTACAAATTACCTTGACTAACCTGTACCCCCACACATTGACTCGTTACCTGTACCCCCTGTATATATGCTTGTTATTGTTATTTTATTGTGTTACTTTTAATTAAATGTTTTACTTTGGTTTATTTAGTAAATATTTTCTTAACTCTATTTCTTGAACTGCATTGTTGGTTAAGGGCTTGTAAGTAAGCATTTCACAGTAAGGTCTACACCTGTTGTATTTGGCGCATGTGACAAATAAAATTAGATTTGGAAATTTGATTCGATTTTTTAAACTAAATAATTGTGGTGTGTGCAGTACTCTATATATTTTGTACCAATTGAGAACTGACATCTGAATCTTCTCTGGAAAATCATTATTTTTCTTATTCAGTCTTTTTTGGGTTTACTGCCAGGGCTAGCAGTACTGCTCTAGCAGGTCCAGGCTCTGCTGTAGGTCATGTGCTGTGGGTCACAGCAGGCACAGGTAATCTGCAAAGAGCAGGCATTTAACCTTCTCTCTCTCTCTCTCATACTCGTTCTCTCCCTCTCTCTCTCTCTCATACCTCTCTCTCTCTCTCTCTCTCTCTCTCTCTCTCTCTCTCATACTCTCTCTCTCTCTCTCCTCTCTCTCTCTCTCTCTCTCTCTCTCATCTCTCTCTCTCTCTCTCTCTCATACTCTCTCTCTCTCTCTCTCTCTCTCTCTCTCTCTCTCTCTTTCTTACTCATTCTCTCTCTCTCATACTCGTTCTCTCCCTCTCTCTCTCTCTCATACTCTCTCTCTCTCTCTCTCTATACTCTTTCTCTCTCTCTCTCTCTCTCTCTCTCTCTCTCTCTCTCTCTCTCTCTCTCTCTCTCTCTCTCTCTCTCTCTCTCTCTCTCTCTCTCTCTCTCTCTAACCTTCTAACCTTGTCTCTCATCTTCCTCTGCTGTTAATTTGTGTGTTGCTGAGCGTGGTAATTGATTAATCTAGCAGGGATAAACCTGGCAGATCCACACGCACACACACACACACACACACACACACACACACACACACACACAACCATTAACCCCTGTTGCCTCTACGCCTGCTCCCCCTGGGGAGTAACGCCCGTTTGATAACTACCACGTTTGATCGTCTCTCTCTCCAGCGGCATGATCAGTGTGTCACCGGGGGCAACAGATTGTATTGATCCCCGGTGAATCTCCTGCTTCATTCTGAGACTGACATATATGCATGAAGCAGTAATTAGTGAGTTAATTGGGTGATCAGTGGGGTGAAAATATGCTGAGCCTATCATATTCACCATCGCTGGAGGGTTGGAGTTGAGTGGTTGACCTGTGCTCTCCAGGGATCTTCAAGTTTGTGTGTGTGTTGGAGGTGAGAGAGACTGAAGGCTCATTAAGACTCATTCTTGTGAGTAATCAATACCTCTCTCAAGCATGACACTGCTGCTATGGCAACCTTGCAGCAGAGCCGCACACACACACACACACACACACAGAGACACACACACACTGTGACTTGGCTGACTGTGGAGAGACTAAGTGAAGGTGACACGCTGGGGGAGTACTGTTCTCACTGTCTGTTATGGCTGTCTCACTTCTACTGCAGTGTGTGTGTGTGTATGTGTGTGTGTGTGTTATGGCTGGGTCACTTGTACAGGGTGAGATATTTCAGAGGAATGTTCCCTTGTTCTGCCCTGTGTTGTGTAATCGTCATACCACAGACACTTCACACATTGTCCCTGGGAAAGTGCGTGTGTTTGTGTCAACATTTGTGTGTGTGTGTGTGTGTGTCTGTCTCTCATATCTCTTTTATATGCTTTTGTGTACGTAAATTATATAGTGTGTTTGGGCTTTCACAGTGATGGCACAGTCAATGTCATTATCTAGACTTCATGCATAATTACTACACTCTGTCATTTTCATGGGCTGGCTGCATAAACCATAGAGCCATCATCAGATTATACAGCACCCCCAAGCCCATAGGGCTCTGGTCAAAAGTAGTGCATTATGTAGGGAATAGGGTGCCATTTGGGACGCAGACCCTGCTTTATAGGAATCATTAACTATCCCCGGAGTGAGGGAGGGAAGGAGGGAGAGATGGTTGGAATGAGAGAGCGGGGGGGTGGGGGTACCGATAGAAAGCTAGAGGGATAGAGAGAGTAGAGGGAGAGAAAGAAAGAAAGAGAGAGCGACAGAGATAGAGATGAGAGAGAGAGAGAGAGAGAGAGAGAGAGAGAGAGAGAGAGAGAGACTGAACAATTTGCAGATTGGGTTTGCTGAAAGTGCATTCAAATATCAATTTTCATCTTCCAAAATGGTGCATTTTTGATTACCTTTCTATTGACGCACTGCAATGGATGCTGAAGCAGACTCTAGTCCATTTATAGAAGTCTAGTAATATAATAGGAGAAACCTGACGATCCTAATCAATCTAAATATACCATCATATAGCATAATGGAGAAGTTAATGACCAATTACATTACATGTGGCCACACTGGTTTATGTTACCAGACATACAGTATAGTGCTATTCAGTCCGGGAACAAGACTCCGCTCTCCTTGATACATGATGTGGCCCAAATGGCACCCTATTCCCTATATAGTGTACTACTTTTGACCAGAGACCATAGGAAATAGGTTGCCATTTGGGATGCAGACATACTATTCCAGACAGATAGTCTCAACCAGTGGAGGCTGCTGAGGGGAGGACGGCTCGTAATAATGGCTGGAACGGAGCGAATGGAATGGCATCAAACCATGTGTTTGATGTATTTGATAGCCATTACCACAAGCCTGTCCTCCCCAATTAAGGTGCCACCAACTTCCTCTGGTTTCAACATAATTGTACGTTATACTGTATAAGGTAGAACTCTATCCATTGGCTACCATCTGTCTTCTATATAGAGCAGTGATACAGTATTTTACAGTGACATTATGGAGAACCTTATCAATGACAAACTGCTGTATATACTACCCTATTGAGAGCAATGAATCCTACTGTATATCAGTCATTGACTCAGACTTCCAAAGGGGCCTGGCATTTCAAAAACCAGCAGCTTCAGGGTTTATTTAATAAACATTTTTATTTAAACTTTATTTAACTAGGCAAGTCAGTTAAGAACAAATTCTTATTTACAATGACGGCCTACCGAAAGGCGAAAGACCTCCTGCAGGGATGGAGGCTTGGATTAAAAATATAAGTAAATTAAATAAAAAATATAGGACAAAATACATATCACGAAAAGAGAGACAACACTACATAAAGAGACCTGAGACAACAACATAGCATGGCAGCAACATAACATGACAACAACACGGTAGCAACACAACATGGCAGCAACACAACATGGTAGCAGCACAAAACAGGGTACAAACATTATTGGGCACAGACAACAGCACAAAGGGCAGGAAGGTAGAGACAACAATACATCACGCAAAGCAGCCACAACTGTCAGTAAGAGTGTCCATGATTGAGTCTTTGAATGAAGAGATTGAGATAAATCTGTCCAGTTTGAGTGTTTGTTGCATCTCATTCTAGTCGCTAGCTGCAGCAAACTGAAAAGACGAGCGACCCAGGGATGTGTGTGCTTTGGGGACCTTTAACAGAATGTGACTGGCAGAAACGGGTGTTGTATGTGGAGGATGAGGGCTGCAGTAGATATCTCAGATAGGGGGGAGTGAGGCCTAAGAGAGTTTTATAAATAAATATAGAGTGAAGTGATGTGTCCTATAAGGAGCATTGGTGGCAAATCTGATGGCCGAATGGTAAACGACATCTAGCCGCTCAAGAGCACCCTTACCTGCTGATCTATAAATTATGTCTCTGTAATCTAGCATGGGTAGGATGGTCATCTGAATCAGGGTTAGTTTGGCAGCTGTAGTGAAAGAAGAGTGATTACGATAGAGGAAACCAAGTCTAGATTTAACTTTAGCCTGCAGCTTTGATATGTGCTGAGAGAAGGACAGAGAAGGACAGTGTACCGTCCAGCCTACACCCAAGTACTTGTATGGTGTGACTACCTCAAGCTCTAAACCCTCAGAGGTAGTAATCACACCTGTTTTGGAGGTGTCACTTGACCTTTGCTTTGGAGGTGTTCAGAACAAGGTTAAGGGCAGAGAAAGCTTGTTGGACACTAAGAAACACAACATCCGGGGAGGGGCCAGCTGAGTATAAGACTGTATCATCTGCATGTGTGTGTGTGTGTGTGTGTGTGTGTGTGTGTGTGTGTGTGTGTGTGTGTGTGTGTGTGTGCGTGTGTGTGTGACTTGCTGATTGTGTGTTGTATCAATCCTACATAGGGATACAAGGGATTATTCTATAATATGAGAATAACAAGAGTTTATTTGAAGACTGATCAAATATTTGGTGGACAGAAGACATGGTGGTGACTGTGTCTTTGGCTGCCGTCACTTGTCTTTCCCACTGGGCAAACACTGGTTGAATAAATGTTGTTTCCATGTCATTTCAATGAAATACATTAAACCAATGTGGAATGGATGTTGAATTGACGTCTGTGCTCAGTGAGTTGCCTCTGCACTGTATCTATGCGGGCTACATCCCAAATTAACCTTATTGGATAAGAGAGCTTCCTACTGCCTGAGCTATGTTGTTTATGTAAATTGAGAAGAGTGTGGGGCCTAGGATCGAGCCTTGGGGTACACCCTTGGTGACAGGTAGTGGCTGAGACAGCAAATGTTCTGACTTTACAGACTGCACTCTTTGAGAGAGGTAGTTAGCAAACCAAGCCAAAGACCCATCAGAGACACCAATACTCCTTAGCCAGTCCACAAGAAGGGAATGGTCTAACGTATCAAAAGCTTTGGCCAAGTCAATAAAAATAGCAGCACAACATTGCTTAGAATCAAGGGGAAGATGAGAAGTGTCCTCTTTCCCCTCTGTCTCTGTCTCCTCAGGAGTTATTTACTTGTGAATCATGTCAGACAATGGGGGTTGGGATTAAAATGAACACAATGCACTGTGGTAATACTGGAAGTTCCGAGCAGACACAGTGGAGTTAGTTTGAGGTGAAGTTAGTTTCATTCAATGTTTCATGAGTATACTACACTTGTACAACGTTTACTCCATTGTGGCTTTATATTTATAATAAAATAGTCTGTGTTTGCAATGTTGTGATAAATGGAACAACATGGAAATATTGAAAAGCTGAACGTTTTATTTGCTTATGTCACTGAGTGGATAAATATGTTATAAATTATCCATTTATAGTGCTTCAAGTACTCGCAGAGTGCAGGGTTAAGGAAGGGTGACTTGCCCTCACAGTGGCACGCACACAGGGACAGAGAGACATGGCATTGGTCAGTGTGTGTTTTTGTGAGTGTGTATGTGCGTGTCATACAATAACTATGTAGTGGCAGAGTGACTGAGGTAAGAAGACACTGAACAACCAGAGGAACTTGACACCGTCACTAACCCCTTACCCTGTCTGACTGGACCGGAAAGAAATGAAACTCGAAGCTGGTGTCCACTGGTACTGCCTGTATAAATGTTTTAGCCAACAATATGAGGGTCTACAGTCTTCATTCCTTTCAGAATACTGTTATACATTCATTTTTCTGGAGTAAAAACAAATATATTGGTTTCCCTATATTCATTTGTGTGTGTGTTGGTGTCAGTGGGCGTGTCTGGGCCAGTGAAAGTCCAGCTAGTTACAGTATGTCAGTATGTGTGTGTGCTTGTGTGCCTGTATGTGTGCCTGCCTGCCTGTGTGTGTCTGTCAGTTTGTTTGTCTGGGCTGGACAGTGAAGGTCCAGTCAGCTAGCTGTATGTGGTAGAGGTTCCTGACTGACTTCCTCATGCTTAAATTACGGGCCTCAGCAGCACAGAAACAGCAGAGCACTACAGTAATTGGTGTGGGTTTCATGGGGTTTCACTGGGTTTCATGCCAGAACAGGGCCATGGTGGAACTAGGGGCCACAGGGGCCACACTAGCCTACTAAACCTGGGTTTGGAGGGATGTGGTTAGCAGGGTTAGCAGTAGCACATATTGGTGTCTGTCTACCCAGTACTATTCAGCACAGTAAACTGAAAGCACCACAGACAGCCATTACAATTTAGTCCACCAACATTCAAATTCTAGAATGGTGTCGTGTCTTGACTATCATTAAAAGTGAAGACTGTTATATTATCAAATCAGTTCTCAGTTCTTATTTCGTGATTACCTTAATCATGTAAACATGAATTAACTAGGAATTTGGGGCACCACGGCAGAATGTTGTTTATAGAGTTACTAGCTCACGATTTTTAACTCTCTTCAGAATATTTTCTTATCATAACAGTTGCTTTTAATGGATTTTACCTCGGTCATTCTCATTCTGAATGTCGTAATTCCTGGATTCCTGTATGTGTTCCCTTGGGCGGGGCTACTGACTGTGCATAAGTTACCATAAAACAACCAATTCTCATTTAGAAGACTAAATCACATTGTTATCTTTTCAAAAGTATTCTTATACTTAATCATTCATCTTATACAATATTCAGTTGCAAAGCTAATAACTGAGAGATGTACACTTTAAAAGATACAGTTATGTTGTCCTACTGTCTTCCATGATGTCACAAAATGAAACAAAATCGACAGGGTCATTCTTGGATTCTCCACCGACCCTTTCCCACATTTTCTAAAATAGGAATATTGTTTAATTCTCCAATTCTGGGATGTAAGAGTATTGGCAGAGAAGATCCTTTGTTCTAACAAAATACATCCTCTGACTCTCTCTTTCTGCATGTCCAGGGAGAGAGAGAGTGCAAGGAATTTACGACATGTCGTTAAGTCATAAACTGCCCCACAAGAAAGGGGGAAGCAGGCGTCATGACAATGGAAAAATCATTTAAATCATTTAAACTTGAATTGGAATTTCAAGTCATTTCCTAAATTGATGGGACAGTTCTACAAGCCACCAGTCATTATAACCTTATACCAGCCAACAGTCACCAATCATTGAGTTAACAGCAGGTGGCAAATTAACCAGAAGTCCTGCTGAGAGAACGTATTGTATTCACTATAATGAAGGTCACAACCTTTAGAGACACTATGTAGAGAGGAAAAATAAATAATGTCTACGTCTGTATCTGTGTGTCTGTATCTGTGTGTCTGTCTGTGTCTGTATCTGTGTGTCTGTGTGTGTCCTTATTTGTGTGTCTGTGCATCTGTATCTGTGTGTCTGTCTGAGTGTCTGTATCTGTGTGTCTGTCTGTGTCTGTATCTGTGTGTCTGTCTGAGTGTCTGTATCTGCGTGTCTGTCTGTGTCTGTATCTGTGTGTCTGTATCTGTGTGTCTGTCTGTGTGTCAGTGTGTATCTGTGTGTCTGTATGTGTGTGTCTGTATTTGTGTGTCTGTATCTGTGTGTCTGTATCTGTGTGTCTGTATCTGTGTGTCTGTATCTGTGTGTCTGTATCTGTGTGTCTGTATCTGTGTGTCTGTGTGTGTTTGTATTCGTGCGTGCATGTGTATGTTTGTCATGTCATGTTTCTCCAAGTTGACATATTCATGGAGATAATAATTCTGTTGAACTTGTCCTGCTACCTTAGCGTGAGTGCACTGTGTACAAGGTATTGTCCATCCCCATCCCGTGTGTGTGTGTGTGTGGGTGTGTGTGTGTGTGTGACTTGCTGATTGTGTGTTGTATCAATCCTACATAGGGATACAAGGGATTATTCTATTATATGAGAATAACAAGAGTTTATTTGACTGATCAAATATTTGGTGGACAGAAGACATGGTGGTGACTGTGTCTTTGGCTGCCGTCACTTGTCTTTCCCACTGGGCAAACACTGGTTGAATAAATGTTGTTTCCACGTCATTTCAATGAAATTACATTGAATCAATGTGGAATAGATGTTGGATTGACATCTGTGCTCAGTGAGTTGCCTCTGCACTTTATCTATGCGGGCTACATCCCAAATGAATCTTATTCCTTATATGGTGTACAACTATTGCTCTGGTGAAAATTAATATTTTCCTCAGCGCTGTATCTTTATAGGCTATGTCCCAAATGACAGACCCTAATCCCAATATAGAACACAGGCTATTTTTGACATTGGACTGGTCAAATGCAGTTCATTATCTAGGGAATAGGGGATCATTTGGGATGCAGCCTACAGAGATACAGTGCAGAGGAAAGAGAGAGCAAAGATTCATGACCAGAGCCAAAGTAGTGCACTACATAGGAATAGGGTGCCATGAGCCACAGATGCCTTTGGCAGCCTGTGTTCTTTCTGGCTTCACCAGGCAGGCAGCTGGCTTTATCAAGGTGACCTTTGTCAGTGCTGTGTTACGCTGTCCCGCCGCCATGAACATAATCACTTCTCAAACAATACTCTGGGTCAATTAAACCTGTCACACACTGATTCTGACCTCTGGGCTTGTTGAAGCTCTACACAACCTAATGGATTTACAATGCTATGACACGCAAAGTTACAAAGCCAGAGCCAGGCAGTCAAGAAGCAGAAGGGCATGTTTTTGGGCGTCTGTTGTGGCAGTGTTTATTTTCTCTTCTCTTCTTCTCCTCCTGTTTTTGGGGTGTTTTTGTTCTGATTCCCTTCCCAAAGCAGCTTAGGAAAGAGCCAGAGGCTGGAATGGAGTGATGCGGTGGGGCGGGAGGAGGCTCCTATTTTGGTGAGAGAGACAGAGACAGAGAGAGAGACATAAAGAGAGAGAGCGAGAGAGAGAGTTAATTTTTATTGTTTACTATCTACTTCACTTGCTTTGGCAATGTTAACATATGTTTCCCATGCCAATAAAGCCCTTAAATTGAAAATGAATTGAAATTGAGCGAGAGAGAGGTAGAGAGAGACTTTGACTTTTTGTCTTTCTTTAACGATACATTCTCATGTCATTAAACCCCAACCCCCCCCACCAAATAACAATAACAACAACCTCACCACTTCTACAACCGTATATCCAACCCATCTTCCCCAACAACACACATATGGCCTTCTCCTTATTTGAATACCTGTACCCCATTATAAACATCCCGACAGTAAACTCCACCCCCAACTTCCAACAGAGACATTAATGGCATTAACCTGGCGCACACAGAAAACACATGAATCACAGTTTAACTCATGACATAGAAAGCTGCCAGACCCTCAGCACCAAAGAGTAAAAATCAGAGAGACCCGCTGTACTCAGCCCCTCCAGCCTCATGAGGAATAGATGCCGATCTAACCCTAATCCGCCAGCTCTCCTCAGCAGTGCGCATGCTGGTTCCCTCCATCCAACATCAGTATGGTACAGCAGTCTTTGCTTTGTGCCGCCTTTAGTCATAATGCAGCCAACCTGCTCTCCAGTTTCACCAGGCTATGTCCTCCTTAGTTTACGGACATATACAACACTGCCGCCCTCAGCCAGTGATGGCCGAACCTGAAAAAATCCACCAGCTTGCGGGGGGGATGAGGACAGACAGTTTATGTCACAGGGAAGATGCCACCAGGTTGTTAATTATCAGCACCCTCCCTCAATATGACACTTGGGACAGGAGCCACCTCCACAGGCCAGTATTGACACCACTGCCTGAGACAGCCCCTCCCAGTTCTTCCTGACCCACCTCTCCTAGCCCAGGTACAACCCCTAAAATGTTAAGCCCTTCACAACCCCACTGCAAACTCCCTGGAAGCAGAGGAGGGGCCCTATCCCCCCATGCCCCACATAACAGAGCTTTCCTCTTGCCCCAGTTCACCTTAACTGACGATGCTCCCTTGTACACCTTCAGACTAGTCTCTAGTGCCTGCATACCCTGACCCTCACAGAAATGTAATCTGCATACGCATGCCTGTCCAGCACACTCCCTGCAGTATCCTGTGTAGCAGGCCCAAAAAAGGCACAATGGCTGGTGTATCTGTAAATATAACTGTATACCTAACTGTACAGCTAATTTAACCATGCAAAATTTTCACTTACCTGTTCATTTACCCAGTCTGTCTATTAAGTAAACTATTATTACCCTCGCTCATATCATACGCATTTTTAGCTACTGAAGTATTTCTCTGCCATCGACCTGTATAGTATAGTCAACCATCCAACATCCACCAACGTATAGTGTACATATTCAGCCAACCACCCATACTATGCAATGTCCTTTTATAGCTTTTTTTTGCACTCCAGATATCTTGTATTTCTATACTTTTTCATACTGCCGCTCTATGTATCATGTATCATGTACCATGTATCTGTCTTTTGTGTACTTTCGTTGTGGCATTTTGCACCTGCCCTGTGTTTTGTTGTAGCTGCTTGACAATGAAATTTCCCCCCCGGGGGATCAATAAAGTACCTATCTATCTATCTATAACTGCCCCGATAGAGGGCATCCTTGTCTAATGCCCACCTCACACAGACTGGCCTACTGAGCCCCCCACCCACCTTGACCATACATGACGCCACAGCTTACAACATCTTGACACAGGCCAAAAACCTTTCCACAAACCCAAACATCACATTAAACAGATACTCATGGTCCACTCTATCAAAAGACTTCTCTTGATCTAAAGAGACCAGTCCAAATTTCACATTAGAACCTCTCTACATGAACAAGTTGTCCGTGATTGAGCGTTCCGGTACACAATATGTCTGATCCTTGTGTACTATAGAGTCCAGATGTGTAACGAGGCTGTTCTAGGTGG
>CM042411.1:9056789-9098786 GCA_023634145.1 Thymallus thymallus
GATTTCTCCAGAGTGGTGCACTGGTCTAAGGCATTGCATGGCATCCCATAGGGCGGCGCGCAATTGGCCCAGCGTCGTCTACCTAGTTAAATAAAGGTTAAATAAAAACTTTATTAAAAAAAATTGAGGGTGGGAGGAGAGTGGGAGGGGCAAAGAGAGAATGAGGGAACGAGGGAACAATATTTTGTCATGCCAATAAAGCATTTTGTATTTTAATTAGAGAGAGAGAGAGAGAGATAGAGAGAGAGAGAGAGAGAGAAAGAGAGGGAGCCTGCCTGCCTGCCTGCCTGCCTGCCTGCCTGCCTGCCTGCCTGCTCTGTGCTGTGTTGAGCCTGAGGGCAAAGCCACTCCAGAACATCCCCTGCAACTCAAGTGACCTGCTTTCCGAATGGCCCTTTTTCCCATTACACAGAGTGGCATTTCATTTAGGGCCCGTCATTCATCTTTTCTTTTCCTGCCTGGAATCGCTTCCATCTCTCCTTCTCTCCCTCCCTCTCTCCTACCCTCTACCCTCTTTGAAGCTTTCTCTCCTTCCTTCTCTCCCTCCTTCTCTCCCTCTCTCTCTCTCTCTCTCTCTCTCTCTCTTTCTATGTGTGTTGACTTCTCTTGCCAATCTAAACCTTTTTCCCTGTCTTACAGAATATTCATCACCAATTGCTTTTGGTAAAATGTTTTTTGAAAGATACATTAGTATAGTAAATGTTGAGGCTGGGAGTAAATATGATTATGCCGGCGCCAAATTGTGTTTTTTTCTCTCTGAAAACCAGGACACGTGCATTAAACCAGCCTTGTTGTAACCTGTCAGTGAATTTATAACTGAGGTCCATTGCCCAAGTTGTCCTTGGAACACCATGCAGTTCAGACACAAATGTACATCTTAACCAATAAAACAACAGTATACAGTACACCAGAAAGATGACACAAATCTAAATAATGTATGCATTTTTTAGTTTTTGGTTAATTGATACCAACCTCTCGCTCTATAAGATATATCAAACAGATATTTACTTTCATACAAACATAACTTCACCAGGAGGCAAACATAAAATCGAATGATTTACAATATTCATGTTTACCCAGACTTTCAAGTACAAAAACAAGCAAAAACAAGCATCGTCAGGGTTCTCTCATTCTCTACCAGATATCTCCCTCCCTCCCCTTCTCTCTCTCTTTTCTTATTCCCTCTGTCTCTCATTCCTCTCTCTCTCTCTCTCCTCTCTCTCCTCTCTCTCTCTCTCTCTCTCTCTCTCTCTCTCTCTCTCTCTCTCTCTCTCTCTCTCTCTCTCTCTCTCCCTCTCTCTCTCTTGCTCTCTCTCTCTGTCTTGCTCTCTCTCTCTCCCCTCACTCTCTCTCTCTCTACCTCCCTCTCTCTCTATGTATATATATATCTCCCCTCGCTCTCTCTCTCTTTCTCTCTCCCTCTCTTTTCTTACTCTATCTTCCTCTCTCTCTCTCCCATTCTCTCTCTTTCTCAATGCTGAGTCTCTGTGAGGTTCAGCGCTCTTAAGCATTTGTTCAGGTTGTCCTTGAAGGAACCCCTGTGAGAGGGAGAGGAAGGGGGGGTGAGAATAAAAGGAGGGAAGGTTGAGAGAGTGAGTGATGGTAATAGATAGAGAAAGAGCCTGTGTGATTGAGAGAACAAACACTCTTAGTTTCATTCATCCTCTGGCAACTGGTTGGACTGATTCGGGATATCTGAAATCTGAATGACCTACCTGTATACGCTTTATAGGCCTATGGCAGCTGGGGAAGTCAATATGAACTATGTGTTGGTGAATGGCTATTTTGTCTTTCCCTGGTAAGTGAACCCCATATGAGACGTTGTGGGTCTAATATATATACACACACGCACACTCACACAACCGGCATTCTAGCTATTTGGCACTCATCTTCCTCCTCCTCTTTCTCTTCCTCCTCCTCCTCCTATCCTTTTCTCTCTTCTCCTCTCCTCTTGTCCTCTAGCCTCTCCATTCCTCTCCTCTCCTCCTCCTCTCCTCCTCTCCTCTATCCTCTTCACCAGCTCTCCTCCTCTCTTCTCCTCCTCCAGCTCTCCTCTGATCTGATCTGCATGCAGAGTGTATCGTCCAATCCCAGGCCATACATTTAGATAGAGAAGGTGGCCTAGCTAATCTGACAGGGCTTTATGGATACACTCATTCATGTCACATTGGCCCTGTTGATTTCCCAGGGTTGCGCCCTAAATGGCAACCTATTTTCTATATAGTGCACTATTTCTGATCAGAGCCCATTGGGGTCTGGTCAAAAGTAGTGTACTATATAGGGAATAGGGTACCATTTGGGACACAGTCATATTCTCCATCTCTAACACTGCCACACGGTTAAAGACCGGGAAATGAACAAACGGACGTATCACCATCAGTAAGCCATTAATGTTTTTGAAGATCATTATTTTCCCCCTCTGTTAGCCTATCTATCATCTTTGACATTTATAGATCACGCTGCGTTTAACTGGATGGTTATGGTTGTGATGATGGTGGATTGGAAGGTGTGTGTGTTTGTGAGTGCGTGCGACCGTGCGACCGTGTGTACACATATGTCGGTGTATGTGTGTGTGTGAGTTTGTGTGTGTTTTTTTTTTATGAGTGTGTGTGTGTGTGCGCGCGTGTGCGCTAAAAACAGGATGTGCTCGGTCTAGTTGGGTAATGAATGAGATGTAAATCAGTAATGAGAAAATGCATCAGTAGATTGTTTGACCCCAGAGGTGAGGATATTATGGTCACCTAGTATAATAACCCAGTCAAATGATCACAGTTTCCCCATCAGTTACCTCATAATGATGACCAAGGTGAAATTACATCATATTAGCCTATATTTATATACTGCACTCCATTTTACTATACAGCTTTCTCAACAATACTAATACATATATAGATAGTAGATCTAATTTCTGTAGCACTTTTTATTACACAGATGATTTCAAAGACGATAGGAAACTCAATAGGGTTTATATCTTTTCATACCATCAATTTTATATTAATTTGATGCATACAATTATATTTAATAGATCACCTAGTCTCTATAATTGACAATGCAACAGTTAATGAATGAGATTGAATGTAAATTATGTCGTCTTCAGGTACCGTAGTGTGGTGTTTTGCCATGCAGAAGCTGTGTTGACCATTGTGTAGTGTTATTATTTTATTTTATTTTTTATTTTATTTACCCTTTATTTAACTAGGCAAGTCAGTTAAGAACAAATTCTTATTTACAATGACGGCCTACACCGGCCAAACACGGACGGCGCTGGGCCACTCCCAATCACGGCCGGTTGTGATACAGTCTGGATTCGAATCAGGTTGTCTGTAGTGGCACCTCTAGCACTGAGATGCAGTGTCTTCGACCACTGCGCCACTTGGGAGCCCATAGTGTTAGTATTTTGATCATGTTCAGTCAGTGTACAGATCTCTAGCTGAGACACACACTGGGATGTGAATAATTGTCCCTCTGTAGTGAGCTAGAGTAACCTTCAGATGGAGAGAGAGAGAGCAGAGGAAGAGAGATAGAGGAATAGAGATAAATGGAGAGAGATGGGGGAGAGATGAGAGAGGGAGAAAGACAGAGAAAGCAGAAGGAGAGAGAGTGAATCCAGTGCAGCGTGTATCAACGTTACAGGTAAGACCCAGGCGCAAACAACGTCGGAGTAACAACAGTGTATTAAACCAACAGGGGCAGGCAAAAGACAGGTCAGTGGCAGGCAGAGGTCAGTAATCAAGATAGACGGGGCAAAGGTACAGGACGGCAGGCAGGCTCAGGGTCAGGGCAGGCAATGTGGTCAAAACCGGGAAAACTAGAAAACAGGAACTAGAGAGAAACAGGAGCAGAGGGAAAAAACGTGGTAGGCTTGACGAAACAAAATGAACTGGCAACAGACAAACACAGAACACAGGCATAAATACACTGGGGATAATGGAGAAGATGGGCGACACCTGGAGGGGGGTGGAGACAATCACAAAGACAGGTGAAACAGATCAGGGTGTGACAGCATGGGTATTTAACCATATCTAGCCCGTTCAGCTGAGGACCAATCACCAACACAGACTGGCCGCTGTGCAATGCCCCCTGGGAAAGAAATGAACAGATTAGATGTTCATGTGTGTGTATTTGTGTTTGTGTGTTAGTGTGTGTTTGTTTGTGTGTGCGTAACCCCACCCGCTGTGGACAAAAAAATCTTGACGCCCTATTTGAGCAGTTCTGAGCTGTTTGTACAGCCAGGAAACCATCTGCAGTCTTGCTGTAGCATCCCTTTCATCACCAAATATACTAGATTGCTTTGGTCCTATATTTATATATATATATATATAAATAAAATATATATATATATATATATTTTTTTTTTAAATCCCAGCCCCCGTCCCCGCAGGATGTCTTTTGCCTTTTGGTAGGCCGTCATTGTTAATAAGAATTTGTTCTTAAACTGACTTGCCTAGTTAAATAAATAAATAAAAGACCTGAGGGATGAGCTGCTGCTTTGCTACAGTGGCTCAAGTGGCCCAAGTCATATCAGACAGCCTTAGGTCTAAGCTTCAGTTCCAGGTCCCTACACAATGGCCCAGCTGCTCATGGAGGTTCACCCAGATGCTATGGGAACACAGGCATCCCAGTGCCCCACATCTCTCTCTGCTTCCTCAGCCATGGTTCTCCCTATTCACCCCCTCTCCGAGCTGGAGCTTAGCCCCACTCCCCCTCAGCCTCCTCAGCCTCGGCCCTCCCTTTTCTCCCTCTCTCCATTCCAGGCTGGATGTAGTTGTCGTCCTGATTATTATTCAGTTTTCTCTACCTTTGCTTCAGCCAACACAACAGTGGTTTAATTTTATGAATGCAGGGGTGGGAGAGATGTAATCAATCATGACGCTCACAAGCTACACAGGAGTCATTTGAAGGTAAGGGGTTCTTCTACTTAGAAGATCGTAGGAAATCCCAGGACATAGTATAATACTGTAATAAGCTCACATAGTTGCTGTCAAAAACTCCAAACTCCACACAGTTGTCACTGACTAGTTGTCACAGTGAAAACAATGTATGTACTTACAGCATTCTTATAAATACATTTTTAATCAGGTTATTGCTTGGACCTTTTCAATAAAACTCATGAATGCAGCTGTTTATGTCAAAGTGTTCTATGTGTAGCCCTGGTTGTCCTGAAAATAAAATGGTAAAACACTTCAATGTGAGGCTAACTATGAAGGCAGAGCAAGCAGATGAAAGTAGTCAAGGTTTTAGGGCTGAGAGCCACATTGGGAGAACAAATACATTTATCTTTCAGATCTTTCCCAACACTTTGCCAACAGCTAAACATCGAGCGAGCCTCCGCCGCCTCACCCTTCCAGAGCAGAGGTAGTTGAGCTACTCCTACACTTGATCAGATCGGATAGAGAGAAGGACTGCAAGAAAATGCTTCACTCACAAAGCCAAGCCCTGTGATTCACACCAGACTGGCTTTTTAACACCAGAGAAAAACTAAAAACAGACACACTCACAGACACACGCACGACACCGGCAGACACACACCCACACAACAATAACAACATCAACAGCAAAAGATCAGAAAGTCAACAAAAGCTTCTAAAAGCCCCACAATGCACTTGTTCTGATGATGCTACAGACAGGAAGTATTTAAAGGCCATTCCATCGTCCTCCCTCCCCCTCTCTTAAACAAATAGCCTTCTGCTTCATGCTCTTTTCTGAGTGTAATGGGAAACATGAAGCATCTAAGACAGGGGTATTCAACTCTTACCCAACGAGATCCGAAGCCTGCTGGTTTTCTGTTTTACCTGATAACTAATTGAACGCACCTGGTGTCTCAGGTCTAAATCAGTCCCTGATTAGGAGGGAACAATGAAAAATTGCAGTGGAACTGGCTTCGAGATCCAGAGTGGAGGGATCTATGAGATCTTTGATGGCGACTTGTGAATATCCCTCTGTCTTGTCATATGTGTGTACTGTGTGTGTGTGAACTCTTTATCATGTGTCCCTGAATTGTGTGTCCAGTCATAGAGGACAGTGCTTAATCATCATTTTTTACGATAAGAGTAGCAGCATGGGGACAGGTGAGAGACACGAGGTCCTGCTTCATTCCTCAGAGCTCTCTGACTCTGTCTCTAATGTCTCCCGCTTTAGACCATTACCCTTCAGCTGGTTTCCTATCTGTTGGGATACTTGGCAGATTGGAGTGTTTGAATAGCATCTGAAGTGTTGCCATCCAAGGAGCATGGCAAATTGTGCCAGCTAGTTTGGAGTGCTAGATCTCTCAAGAGGGCCCAAACATCTTTGCCTCTGGCAAACTGTTTTTCTTCTCCCTTTCCCTTCCGCCTCCTTCTCTCCTCCCTCTCTCCTCCCTCTCTCCTCCCTCTCTCTTTGGTCTTTTATGTACTTCCCACGGAGCCTGTGTGTATGTGAGCATCCATGTGTGTGTGTGTTTGTGTGTGTGTGTGCCTGTCTGTTTTTATTTGAGTCTCTGTCTGTGTATGCGTGTCTGTGTGTGTGCCTGCCTGTTTGTTGTTTCAGTCTCTGTGTGTGTGTGTGTGTGTGTGTGTGTGTGTGTGTGTGTGTGTGTGTGTGTGTGTGTGTGTGTGTGTGTGTGTGCGTGTGTGCGTGCATGTGTGTGTGTGCGTGTGTGTGTGTGCGTGCGTGCATGTGTGTGTGTGCGTGTGTGTGTGTGTGTATAGAGCAGTGATTCCCAACCTTTTTTTTAGCTGTGGCACACCTTGATGGGAAATTAAATTCTGGGGCAAATTTTGTTTCATCCCTATTAATTAATTTAGTGGTAATGACCTCCATCTCATCTGATCCATACTGCAAATCATCTATTTTATGTGACAGTTTATTATAGATGAAATAGGGTTAATTTGAACTATTTTCATAGTTTTGATAGTTACTCATTATGGTGTGTACTTTGGTTTTGATGAGTACCCCTCAAATGATACAAATGTAACAACAGCCTGAGGACACTGGACTTGAAACAACCATAAAGATGTAACCATGTGACATTCAATGTATTATCTGAGCATCACTGGTGCTCCCAAGTCAAAATTCCCTGTGCATTCAACAGGTCAAGTGAGTGTTCAAAAACATAATCAAGATTAGGAGAAGGCACACCAGTTGGGAACAGATGGGCCGTAGTCTGGAGTATCCATTTCAGCAAGCTAGCAGGGCCTCTGTCCCAGACCCAGACCACCACAGATGGGCCTAATGGATAGCAGCCATTTTGACTGCTGCATCACAGCCAGGGGCCGTCCCATCCGTCCTGTCCTGTTGATGTTGGAGCATATGGGTGTGTGTGTGTTTCTGTGTGTGTGTGTGAGCATTTATTTAGTCTCATTATCAGAGAGCAAGAGATTACTTCCCTGTTGGCAGGAACCTCAGCGAGATGCTGTTGACTTTAGTGTGAGGATCAGCCACACAGGTCTCACCTCCTTCTGTTCCTCTCTCTGGCTGGTTGGGGGTTTAGTTTTATTCATCACAAGGCTAAAGAGGAGGTTTTTTTGCAGGTATTTGATGATTGTTGATGTTACTACGTGTTGGTGTGCATAACATTATCGTAAGGCCAAGCATTGAAACACCTGATTCATTGAATCGTGCTATTAATGCACAATTTGTTAGTTCAATCTGGTGTGTTGTTGGGCTAAGACAAACGTCTGTACATCCTGTTGCTCTCCAACACTGCTGTCCATGGTGCTGAAATATTGCATACACTGTTGGTTCTCAGACTAGTACTATCCGGTTCTGAATCACATAGCAGCTAGTGGCTTTCAAAGTGGAACTATCAATGGTTCTGATACATTGGTGGTGCCTCTGATTTGAACTCTCCGTGGTCCTGAAATAGAGAAATGGCTTTTGGAGTGTATGAGTCCACACAGTCACAGATGGGAAGATGGGAAACTATTGCTACAGTGGCACACTTACACACATGGGCCATCTAAAGGGTATTTTAGTAGTTTTGAAGTGTACAGTCGTGGCCAAAAGTTTTGAGAGTGACACAAGTATTGGTCTCCACAAAGTTTGCTGCCTCAGTGTTGATGATGGCAATTTGCATATACTCCAGAATGTCATGAAGAGTGATCAGATGAATTGCAATTAATTGCAAAGTCCCTCTTTGCCTTGAAAATTAACTTAATCCCCAAAAAACATTTCCACTGCATTTCAGCCCTGCCACAAAAGGACCAGCTGCCATCATGTCAGTGATTGTCTCGTTAACACAGGTGAGAGTGTTGACAAGGACAAGGCTGGAGATCCCTCTGTCATACTGATTGAGTCAGAATAACAGACTGGAAGCATTAAAAGGAGGGTGGTGCTTGAAATCATTGTTCTTCCTCTGTCAACCATGGTTACCTGCAAGGAAACACGTGCCATCATCATTGCTTTGCACAAAAAGGGCTTCACAGGCAAGGATATTGCTGCTGGTAAGATTGCACCTAAATCAACCATTTATCGGATCATCACGAACTTCAAGGAGAGAGGTTCAATTGTTGTGAAGAAGGCGTCAGGAGGCGCCCAAGAATGTCCAGGAAGCGCCAGGACCGTCTCCTAAAGTTGATTCTGCTGCGGGATTGGGGCACCACCAGTGCAGAGCTTGCTCAGGAATGGCAGCAGGCAGGTGTGAGTGCATCTGCACGCACAGTGAGGCGAATATTTTTGGAGGATGGCCTGGTGTCAAGAAGGGCAGCAAAGAAGCCACTTCTATCCAGGAAAAACATCAGGGACAGACTGATATTCTGCAAAAGGTACAGCGATTGGACTGCTGAGGACTGGGGTAGAGTCATTTTCTCTGATGAATCCCCTTTCCGATTGTTTGGGCCATCCGGAAAACACCTTGTCCGGAGAAGACAAGGTGAGCGCTACCATCAGTCCTGTGTCATGCCAACAGTAAAGCATTCTCAGACCATTCATGTGTGGGGTTGCTTCTCAGCCAAGGGAGTGGGCTCACTCACAATGTTGCCTAGGAACACAGCCATGAATAAAGAATGGTACCAACACATCCTCCGAGAGCAACTTCTCCCAACCATCCAAGAACAGTTTGGTGACGACCAATGCCTTTTCCAGCATGATGGAGCACCTTGCCATGAGGCAAAAGTGAAACTAAGTGGCTCGGGGAACAAAACATCGACATTTTGGGTCCATGGCCAGGAAACTCCCCAGACCTTAATCCCATTGAGAACTTGTGGTTGATCCTCAAGAGGCGGGTGGACAAACAAAAACCCACAACTTCTGACAAACTCCAAGCATTGATTATGCAAGAATGGCCTGCCATCAGTCAGGATGTGGCCCAGAAGTTAATTGACAGCATGCCAGGGCGGATTGCAGAGGTCTTGAAAAAGAAGGGTCAACACTGCAAATATTGACTCTTTGCATAAACTGAATGTCATTGTCAATGAAAGCCTTTGACACTTATAGAATACTTGTAATTATACTTCAGTGTACCATAGTAACTACTGACATAACGATCTAAGAACACTGTAGCAGCAAACTTTGTGGAGACTAATTCTCAAAACCTTTGGCCACGACTGTACTTTCTGGTGTGGGTGTACTGTGCTTTCCACTGACTGGGGACTGGGGTTATGAGTGCGATGATAGTTTGACGTGGCATAATCCTCTTTCACTGATCTCT
Source organism: Thymallus thymallus (assembly GCA_023634145.1). Taxonomy (NCBI): domain Eukaryota; kingdom Metazoa; phylum Chordata; class Actinopteri; order Salmoniformes; family Salmonidae; genus Thymallus; species Thymallus thymallus. The sequence goes on from CM042411.1 coordinate 9,066,415, forward strand.
CCTAGTCCATCTGCTCCATCTATCTATCTATCTTACCCCCCCCCCCCACACACACACACACACACACACACCACTCATCAGATTATGCTTTGTAGTTTGCTGCTGTCCAGTGGTTTCTCACCAAATAATTTCAGGTCAATAGTCAGCATGAACACTATCTCACCCTCTGTAACTCATCTTCACCCAATACCCTCTGTCTTCTGCCCCACATCCCCCTCTCCATCCAGATGGGTACGATTTTGGAGGCATTAAAAACTCAGTTGACCTGAGGTTTGTGATTCTAACCCACCCTATGCTGTGCGTGTTTGTAATCCCAGGAAGATTGTAGCATTTTGTATTTTCTCCGTAATCCCTCCTTGGCGCAGTGGAACACTGGTCCTGTCTGACTTCCAAACAATGGTAGTTCTTAATGGGAACATGTAATGATAACTGGAACACTCAGGTTTTATGGGTATTTCTGGTGGTGATGGTGGTGAGGTATTTTCGGTCACATTTTGTACATGTGGGACAAACAGCAGAACTGACTCATTCTCTTAGCAGCAGGGTTGGGCTCAATTCAGTATTTTGGAATTTACTCCCATTCAACTCGAGTTTGAACCCTGAATGCTGATTGGCTGACAACCGTTGTATGTCAGACCGTATACCAAAGGTATGACAAAACATGTATTTTTACTGCTCTAATTATGTTGGTAACCAGTTTATAATAGCAATAAGGCACCTCGGGGGTTTGTGGTATATGGCCAATATACTATGGCTAAGGGCTCCGCTTTACGTCGTGCATAAGAACAGCCCTTAGCTGTGGTATATTTGGCCATATACCACACCCCCTCATGCCTTATTGCTTAAGTATATAACGACATGTTTGATGTTTTATGTACAAGATGTATATTTGTGTAGACTACACCTAATATAAAATAGAAGAGGCATTTGAATTTCACCCTGCTTAGTAGAAGGACAGTGTTTCCCAAACCTCTCCTTGACTACCCCACACACCAGCCAGTTTACTTATTTGATCTAGTACTGTGCTAACACCTGATTTTAATTGGTCAACTTGATAAGTTGAATCAAGTGTGTTGGTACTGTAGATCCTTTGCAGGACAGAAAGCAATCAATTTATATTAGGAAAAGTATCTGACTTAATGCCCAAAAATATAATTTGTTTTGATAGCTACAGTTGAGCTTCAACAGCAGATTGCTTTTTCATGACATTCATACTAAAATGTGTTAATTTCATAATAAAATGTGTGTTAAATATTTCACTCTCTTATTACATTAATCACTTAACTGTATGTCAGCTGAACTGGATAGTGCAGGAGGATAGTGAAAGGATAGATAACATCAGGAACACATTAGATATTTTGGCATTGAGTTCTGAGAAGCTCTCAACTGTTAGACCACCAAACCAATGACGTAAGTGTGAGAATCTGTTACAAAACCACTGAAAACTCCCACCCTCCCTTTTTTCCTTCCTTCCTTCCTTCCTTCCTTCCTTCCTTCCTTCCTTCCTTCCTTCCTTCCTTCCTTCCTTCCTTCCTTCCTTCCTTCCTTCCTTCCTTCCTTCTACCTTTGTCCCTATTCCTCCCTCCCTCCTTGCGATAGCAGTGGGTGTACTAAGCAGGGATTAGGCTGTGATTGGAGTGCTGACGTGATAGAGAGCTCTTCTCTTCCGCTGGGGCCTCTTATCCCCTGCAGTCCCCCAGAGAGGCTCTCTTAGCCTGGGCTACACTCAAAAAGAAGACAACCTCTCTACCTCTCCCTCTGATTTTCGAAGGACTACCCTTGAAATAGTCTCACTCTCTCTCTCCCTTCCTCTCCCTCTCTCCCCCTTCCTCAATCTCTTTAGCTCTCCCTCCCTCCCTCTCTCGCTCTCTCTCTCTCTCTCTCTCTCTCTCTCTTGCTCTCTCTCTCTCTCTCTGTCTCTCTCTCTCTATCACCATCTCTGCTTTATCCCTACTGGCTTTATAGTTTGTCCTCTATATATGTTTCCTAGATATATAGATATATACAGTCTTTCTCTCTCCATGAAGTGGCCATCCTCCAGCCAAAGCCTTAGTATCTCTGCCACTCGTCCCTCTCTCTCTGTCTGCCTCACTGACTACCTGCTGTGCTGTAATGAGTCTTTTGGGGCGGCAGGTAGCCTAGCGTAAAGAGCGTTGGGCCAGTAAGCCAAAGATCGCTGGTTCAAATACCTGAGCTGTCAAGGTAAAAAAATCTGTCGATGTGTCCTTGAGCAAGGCGCTTAACTCTAATTTGCTCCAGGGGTGCCGTACTACTATGGCTGACCCTGTAGGTAGGCAGTCATTGTAAATAAGAATTTGTTTTTAACTGACTTGCCTAGTTAAATAAAGGTTAAATAAAAAAGTATTTTAAAGGGTCATTGAAAGTCAGAAGGGGATTACTAGGGGCACCAGTGTTAATAAACTATGAACTCTAGATTCTTCCAATTCAAAAATGTGCTAGTCTGGGAGTATTCAAGTAACATTTCACTGACTTGCAGATGTGTTTGATGGTGGCAGTCGAAAATAGAAAATAAAAAACATTTTCTTTGATCAGGCTCCCACATATACTTGTAACGCTACACGCTAACCCGCTAAGTTGCTACTCGCTAACATGAATGTTTACAAATGATTGAGTGGCCAGATGTTATGCCAGAGTCGTTGCTGCTGGCGCCATGCTGGGCTCACTTCCTACAGTCACTATCTACCACAACCCAAATCTTAATTACATTTCCATTTGTTCCAAATGGCACCCTATTCCCTACAGAGGGCACCCTATTCCCTACAAAGCGAATAGGGTACTATTTGGGACACAACCACTCGTCCCCATCCAGTTACAGCGCAGCTCTGACAGTGATTAACACATCAAAGGGAGATCTGTGACACGTGGTACACTCAGCATATTGTGTAGCTTTATCCTACCTGCTAGCCTGCTCCCATTCAGAGGGAGAGTTGGCTTTGAAGTCAAACTGCTGAGGAGAGAGGGAGAGAGAGATGGAGAAGGAGAGAGAGAGATGGAAGGGTGGAGAGAGAAAGATGTGCTACAGAAAGGTTAATGGAGAGAGAATTAGAGAGAGAGTGTATCGGAATAAAATATAGAGTGAAAGAAAGGCAGAGAGATGGAGAGAATGAAAAGAGAGAAAGAGAGAGAGATGCCCACAGGGGCTAATGAGAGTATTCATAGCGACGTTTGTTTCAAGTTTGTTGATTAGCTAATATTTGATTTTCTCTCTTTCCCTCACCCGTCCTCTTCCTCTCTCTCTCTCTCCCTCCTCTGTGGCGTTCTGCCCTGCTTCTGTTTGTTCTGGGAAACGCCTGTGATTAACACACACGCACTCTCCTCATCTCCACCGTGCAAAACACACACCTGCACACAACACCTTTCCACATATTCAAAGCCCTGTAAGGGGGGGGGGGGCTCATCTACCAACAATGTTGAGTGATTCACAGCAACCATTTTGTGCCAGAACACATCAGCTAGAGAGGTGAGGAGTGATATGTGCCTTTGAACAGGGTATGGTAGTAGGTGCCAGGCATACCAGGTTTTTATTTAACCTTTATTTAACTAGGCAAGTCAGTTTAGAACAAATTCTTATTTACAATGACAGCTTAGGAACAGTGGGTTAATTGCCTTGTTCAGGGACAGAATAACAGATTTTTACCTTGTCTGCTCAGGGATTCAATCCAGCAACCTTTCAGTTACAGGCCCAATGCTCTAACCACTCAGCTACCTGACACCCCAGGTTCAAGTATATCAAGAACTGCAATGCTGCTCGGTTTTTCATGCTCATAATTTTCCCGTGTGTATCAAGAATGGTCCACCACCCAAAGGACAATCCAGCCAACTTGACACAACTATGGGAAGCATTGGAGTCAACATGGACCAAGTTCCCTTTGGATGCTTTCAATACCTTGTCCATGCCCTGACGAATTGAGGCTGAGGGTGCAACTCAATATTAGGAAAGGGTTCCTAATGTTTTCTACGCTCAGTGTATAATAAATGCCATGTCATTGACTTAATTTGTCATTTTAAATTCTTTATTGAATTTTAAAATACAATCACTTGCAGCGAAGCTGCTCAACATTTACCTTACATTCAGTCATTTAGCAGACGCTCCCATCCAGAGCAACCCACAGGAGCAACCAGTATCAAGCGCCCTGCTCAAGGGCACTTCGACAGATCCCCCACCCAGCCGACTTGGGGACCCGAAATGGGGACCTCTCGGCCACCGGCCTACGCTCCCAACCGCCAGGCGCCCCTGCCGCCCCCAGCCATCCAAGACAACCCCCCACACATTCCCCATCCCCATCCCCATCCCCAACCCCACTCCCCTCATCTCCACCTTACAGACCGGCTAAATATATTTTAATCACCAGCACTGTAGCAATATAGCCAACTAAAGTTCTGAATGAACTGTACTGTTCCCTCTGTGCAGTGAAAGTCTTGGAACAGAAGCTAACTTATGGTAATGTACTTAATGGGACTTAATATATCTTAAATTGAACGGGGGGGGGGGGGGGGGGGGATCCATAAAAAGAACACAACCCCTGAGAACGAACCTGACCTCAGATGCTCTTTATTCACAGCCCGCACATACACATACACACATGCTCAGCCTTAATTTAATTTAAGTCAGTTAAGAACAAATTCTTATTTACAATGAACTGTACTATTCCCTCTGTGCAGTGAAAGTCTTGGAACAGAAGCAGTAGCAGAAGCAGAAGTACTTAATGGGACTTAATAGATTGTAAATTTAACATACACATACACACGCTCAGCCTGGCCCTCTTTCTGTGTCCTCTATCAGGAAGTTGAACATGAGAGTGGGCTGTTAAAGAGAGACAAAGTCAACCTCCTGTGCCCTGGCTAATGCCACAGCAGCAGAAGTAGCACTATCCACCAGACATGGGTTCAAATACTGTTTGCAATCATTTCAAAAACTTAAACTGGGTTTGGCTGAGCTTGTCTAGTATAATAGAAACAATAGAATACTCACTCGCATACCCCTTCCATCAGGCTCTCCAGGCAGGCTCAATTAATTGCTAAAGGTTTTTTGAAGAAAACAATGCTATTTGAACCTAGGTTTGTTATCCACCAGTAACACAGTACATGAGGCCATTCACAGCAGTGATATTCACAATCTATTGGGTCTGTGAGAAGGACTTACTGTGCCTGTTTGTGGCATTACCCTAGAGACTGTTGAAAGGCAAAGCACATAGTCTGAGGCTCTGTGTGTCTAGGTCTGTCTGTGTCCTCATTCCGTGTCTGAGCCCTGCCTTTCAGACAGACTTCTGTTCTTTCAGATCAAGTCTCCTTCTCTCTCTATGGCGTCTGGTTGGGACTGTATTGTCTATGGTGTCTGGTTCGAACTGTATTCTCTATGGTGTCTGGTTGGGACTGTATTCTCTATTGTGTCTGGTTGGGACTGTATACTCTATTGTGTCTGGTTGGGACTGTATTCTCTATGGTGTCTGGTTGGGACTGTATTGTCACTAAACTGCCTTATTCAATGAGCCTGTCGGCTCCATAGGGAGCCATGTTCTCTCTATTTCTCTGATACTCTTCCTCTACATCAATCTCTCTCTCTCTCTCTCTCTCTCTCTCTCATTTTCCCCATCCCTCTCTCTAGCCTGTACTTCCCCTCCAGGGGTGTGATGAGGATGTTTCTCCAGTGGTCTGTCTATGACACTGTTACCATGACTGTTATGTCTGTCTCCTCTGAAATAACATGATGAGTGGTGTTGTGTCTGAATGGCATTCCTTTTTAACATCCCAGTACACCGGATCTTAAATGATTCTTGGCTCATGGTATATACAGAATGATGGGAGGACGCGGGCAGTTATAAGGTGTTGTCTAGCCGAGCATGAATAATTGTTGCGACCTTTCTTTCTTCCTCCATTTTCTCCATCGTCTATCAGTGAAACTATGCTTGAACTGAGTGACCTCAGTTCTGAGTAGACAGTGACAACCTATTTTTTCTTGTTAAATAAACCACAGTCATACAATGACCTTTGGACACAGAGGGACAGCTTTTACTAAGTGTTTGCTGCACGTGTTATTGTCTAGAAGGGATGAAACATAAAAGGAACAAGAAAGGGCAGAATAAGATGAGGATATGATGAAAACTGTGTCATATTTCTAGCTTTGTTTTTGTCTTGTGCATGGCACTATAGAGCAAATACTTACTAAATCAGTCTCAAAGTGCTTTGATTAATATGCCCTAGCTAGATTGTTGAAAGGGGATTATAGAGATGCCATTGTGGCTCTATTGTGGCTCTATTGTGGCTCTATTGTGGCTCTGCAGCAAGGCTATTATAGTTTTGTGTTTTTATATTCGTTTTCATTTCTTTTTGTTTTTACATTGTTAGTTTCAGTTAGTTTTCAGACCTGATTTGCTAGTTTTTATTTAAGTTGTGCAAAAAATATTTCCATTTATTTTTTATGTTATTTAGTTTCAGTTTTAAGTCAATCTCAATGTGACTTGGATTTACTGTTTTTAATTTATTTTATTTAAGTCAGTTAAGAACAAATTCTTATTTACAATGACAGTCTACACCGGCCAAACTCAGACGATGCTGGGCCAATTGTGCGCCACCCTATGGGACTCCAAATCACAGCCAGCTGTGATACAGTCTGGATTTGAAACTGTCTGTAGTGACGCCTCTAGCACTGAGATGTAGTGTCTTAGACCACTGCGCCACTTGGGAGCCCCGATTTAAAAGGAATAGCACCGAGACTGGTGCAAAGAAATATGGTAGAAGGAAACTCTCTCAGCCATGTTTACACCAATCCAATGCTTTTTAACTTTAGTAGTACATGTAACAAGAATTAAGTTGGCTACCTAGACATTTTTTTCCCTGTTATCAACTGATAGCTAGTGATAGTGATCAAAGATGATCTATATACTGACAAGATACTAACCACTCTAACAATGGGAATAAATGTCCGGAAAGGCAGAAGGCAGGCGGTAGAAGGTGGGATCAGGCAGGGAAATTCTAGCCAATGAGAGGGTAGAGACACATGTGAACAACAGGCACAACTCCGACATAACGTTTTTTTGCCAGAATGCCACATGCATCCACATATCAGTACATTCGTAACAACTTAAACATTAAGAAACGTCCACATTAGCTCTGCTTTGGCGCTCCTCTCCTCTCCCTGTTGCGTATGTTCTTCAGTGGTGTGGAAGTGAGTTAGCCCTGGGAGGTGTGACAGCAGTCCTCCACCTGGGCCTCAACCCCACGTCCATCTGGAGCCAGCCAGCCTCTGGTGGGACGAAACCAGACCACCACACACCACACGCAACCTAACCAGCCCTGTGATTTACACTGGTCCAGAACTCACCACACGCAACTACACTGACTCTCGATTAATCTCATCCCCCCAGGGGAAAACTAACTGGACTTCCTTATACTGTCCTGTGTATGCATATGAATTAGCATAGGCTGGTAGCCTAGCGGTTAGAGCATTGGGCCAGTAACTGAAAGGTTGCTGGTTTGAATACCCGAGCCAAGCAGGTGAGAGAAAAAAACCTGTCAATGTGTCTTTGAGCAAGCCACTTAACCCTAATTTGCTCCAGGGGCTGACCCTGTAGGTAGGTTGTCATTGTAAATAAGAATTTGTTCTTAACTGACTTGCCTAGTTAAATAAAGGTACAAAATATATATATTTTGTGTGTGTGAAAGAGAGAGTTTATGTGTGTGTGTGTGTGTATTTGTGTGTGTGTGTGTTTGTGTGTGAGAGAGAGAGTTTATGTGTGTGTGTATTTGTGTGTGTGTGTGTGTATTTGTGTGTGAGAGAGAGAGTTTATGTGTGTGTGTATTTGTGTGTGTGTGTGTGTGTGTATTTGTGTGTGAGAGAGAGAGTTTATGTGTGTGTGTATTTGTGTGTGTATTTGTGTGTGTGTGTGTGTACTACTTTAGAACATTATGCAGTTGTCAATCACATTATTACATTCATAGCTCAGGGCCTGTTCTTTTACAAGATGGTGTCTGGGGTTGAACGAGTTCTCAGTGCTTCCCTTTGGTCTTAAAGGTGCTCCCGTTCCCACTCAGCTAGAAGAGTTAGCCCTCTGGTGTTTGTTCTGCTGCTGGTGGAGGGAGAGGAGGAGAGAGAGAGACATGGAGAGAGAGAGAGGGAGGGAAGGGGTTCTGAGAGGTAGAGAGAGAAGCTGTTCAGTCGTTTATATTTTGAATTAATTTTCTAGCATACGTTTACGAGAGTAGGCTATAGAGAGGGAGGGATTACTCAGCGAAGGAGGGAGAGAGAGTGAGAGCATCACACAGAGATAGAGAGAGAGCTAGAGAAAAGAGAGAGCGAGATAGACATATAGATAGATAGATAGATAGATAGATAGATAGATAGATAGATAGATAGATAGATAGATAGATAGATAGATAGATAGATAGATAGATAGATAGATAGATAGATAGATAGATAGATAGATAGATAGATAGATAGATAGATCTCTGACATTCGTCCACTCATCCATTTTATTTATTATAAGTGTCATTTGTATTTGTTATGGATCCTCTTTAGTTCCTGCCAAGGCAGCAGCTACTCTTCCTGGGGTCCAGCAAAATTAAGGCAGTTATACAGTTTTAAAAACATTACAATACATTACACAGATTTCACAACACATTAAGTGTGTGCCCTCAGGCCACTACTCTAATACCACATATTTACGACACAAAATCCATGTGTACATGTGTTTATAGTGTGTATATTACCGTGTGTGTGTATATCATCATAAAACATATTTTACTGCTTGCATGAGTTACTTGATGTGGAATAGATTTCCATGTAGCCATGGCTCTATGCAGTACTGTGCGCCTCCCATAGTCTGTTCTGGATTTGGGGACTGTGAAGAGACCTCTGGTGGCATGTCTTGTGGAGTATGCATGGGTGTCTGAGCTGTGTGCTAGTAGTTTAAATAGACAGCTCGATGCATTCAACATGCCAATACCATTCACAAATACAAGTAGTGATGAAGTCATTTTCTCCTATACTTTGAGCCAGGAGAGATTGACATGCATATTATTAATGTTAGCTCTCCGTGTACATTTAAGGGCCAATTGTAATTTTCCCTCTTTGTGACACCTGACCACACGACTGGACAGTAGTTCAGGTGCGACAAAACTAGATCTTGTAGGACCTGCCTTGCTGATAGCATTGTTAAGGAGGTAGAGCAGCACTTTAGTTACAATCCAGGGTTACTCCAAGTAGTTTATTTTCCTCAACTTGCTCAATTTCCACATTATTCATTACAAGATTTAGTTGAGGATAAATAAATCCTCAGTTGATTTAGGAATGAGTGAACAAACCTAACAAGAATTTTGAGTCAATTTTCAAACCTTCTGCTTAAGTGTTTTCTACCATAAATTAGACGCGATGTGGTGAATAGAATTTAATTGCAAATTAATATCATCATAGATGAGAGTCTCATCTTTTTCCTCTAAATCAGAATTAGTATCCTCAGGTAATCTCGTCGACCATGTAATTGGAGCTTTTATTTTTCCAAATACCATTTTACTTGGTATCCAGTATGGAGCGCAAACTCCTTGCCAATATTGTGGAAGGTACTTATATAAGTGATCTCCACAATACCATACCATGCAATCTGTTGCTGGCCAGGGTAGATTCGTATCTAAAAATATCATTTTTCCTGGACAATCTTATGTCATCCCCATGGGATGTAAAATGGCTGCATACTTGCATGAGCCTGCAAATCTCTCTGAACCACGAATGTTGGTAGCAACTCCATAATGCGTTACAGTATTCTATGGTAGGAATGTGGGCTCCTGTTGCTGCTAATGATAGCATGTTAATATTAATATTTCCTCTCCCTCTACAGATTCATATTCATCCTCCCCATAGAACTACGAAGGTAACATTGTTAACGTAAAAAGGCTTACTCCCTGTAGCTCTGAGTGGATAATATAGACAGTGCATATCATCCTCTGACATTGGAACGTGTTCAGACATCTCCAATTCTATGTAAGGCTTGGGTTTTCGAATATTGCGACGTGTACGTTCATGGGGTTGGTCTGTGTTGTTGATATTCATGCCATTATTCATTGTCCTGTATTAATGCTCAAAAATGTTGTTTATATTGTCAGATTCTCTGGAATCGGTATTGTTAGTAACCATTTTATGTTTGGTTATAATTATCAATCCATAACCATGAATAACAGTTGTCAGTGTTATTAGTCCTATTAGATAGATAGATAGATAGATAGATAGATAGATAGATAGATAGATAGATAGATAGATAGATAGATAGATAGATAGATAGATAGATAGATAGATAGATAGATAGATAGATAGATAGATAGATAGATAGATAGATAGATAGATAGATAGATAGATAGATAGATAGATAGATAGATAGATACTTTATTGATCCCCCGGGGGGGAAATTTCATTGTCAAGCAGCTACAACAAAACACAGGGCAGGTGCAAAATGCCACAACGAAAGTACACAAAAGACAGATACACGGTACATGATACATAGAGCGGCAGTATGAAAAAGTATAGAAATACAAGATATCTGGAGTGCAAAAAAATAAAAGCTATAAAAAGACATTGCATAGTATGGGTGGTTGGCTGAATATGTAGACTATACATTGGTGGATGTTGGATGGTTACCTATACTATACAGGTCGATGGCAGAGAAATACTTCAGTAGCTAAAAATGCGTATGATATGAGCGAGGGTAATAATAGTTTACTTAATAGACAGACTGGCTAAATGAACAGGTAAGTGAAAATGTTGCATGGTTAAATTAGCTGTTCAGGTAAGTATACAGTTATATTTACAGATAAGTGAATACTTGCATGGTTCCACAAACTGTACAGGTAATTGACAGGAAGAGATACTTTAATAGCTAAATGTGTGTATGATATCATTTGGGGTAATAATAGTAATTCCCTTAAAATACAGTCCTTAGTGCGCAGGGTTTAATTACAGACAACTGCACGTACTGCACATTCGATATACTAAAAGCAATGAGAAAAGGTGCAACTGACAGGATACTAATATGCATTCCTGAGTGAATGCCTACGTAAGTTAGGTCCAAGCATTACTAGCAATATTGCACGTGATATGATATAACAACTGTACATGAGTATGTATATACAGACCTGCATGAATAAATAGGTCCTGAGTGAATGAGTGCTGACGGACCAGAGTTACTCACGGATGGATGCATAATTGTTAAACTAGGTCCTAGCACCCCAACAGTTCCAGATCTATGTTGCCGACGGCACGGCACCCCGGTGAGGCATTATATAGTCTAATAGCCGCCGGCAGGAAGGACCTCCTGTAGCGCTCTCTGGCACACCGTGGTGGGATCAGTCTGTGACTGAAAGTGCTCCTCTGCGTCATAACCATAGCGTGCAGAGGGTGGGTGACGTTGTCCATGATGGCCAGCAGTTTGGCCAGGATCCGTCTCTCCGCCACCTCCTCTAGAGTGTCAAGGCTCATCCCCAGGACAGAGCTAGCCTTCCTGATCAGCTTATTTACCCGAGAAGCATCATCGGCTTTGATGTTTAATCCCCAGCACACCACTGCAAAAAAGATGGCACTGGCCACCACAGACTGGTAGAAGGTATGCAGTAGTTTACTGCACACGTTGAAGGACCTGAGCCTCCTCAGAAAGTAGAGTCGGCTCTGGCCCTTTTTGTACAGGGCCCCGGTGTTACCAGCCCATTCCAGCCTGTTGTCCATATGGACTCCCAGGAACTTGTATGACCCAACCATTTCCACATCCATCCCCTGTATAGGGACTGCAGTCAGTTGTGCCTTGGTTCTCCTGAAGTCCACCACCATCTCCTTTATTTTGCTGATGTTGAGCTGAAGGTGGTTCTGCTCACACCACAACACAAAGTCACTGATTGTGCTCCTGTACTCCTCCTCCTGCCCACCCCTGATGCACCCTACAATAGCAGAGTCATCCGAGAACTTCTGTAGGTGGCATGTTTCAGAGTTATATCTGAATTCTGAGGTGTAGAGGGTGAACAGGAAGGGGGACAGGACCGTTCCCTGGGGGGCCCCTGTGTTGCTAACTGCCCGTTCTGACACACAGCTCTGTAGTCGCACAAATTGTGGCCTACCGGTCAGGTAGTCCGTGACCCAGGAGACTAAGGGTGCTTCCACTTTCATCCTCCTCATCTTCTCACCCAGTAGCAGGGGCTGAATGGTATTGAAGGCACTGGAGAAGTCAAAAAACATAACCCTCACAGTGCAACCTGCGTTGTCCAGGTGAGAGTAGGCCCTCTGCAGAAGGTAGATGATTGCATCATCCACCCCGATGTTGCGCTGGTATGCAAACTGCAGGGGGTACACACCAGGGGTCTGAGGTGAGCGAGGACTAACCTTTCCAGGGTCTTCATGATGTGGAATGTTAGCGCTACAGGTCTGAAGTCATTCAGGACAGTGGGGTGTGCCTTCTTGGACACTGGGACGAGGCAGGATGTTTTCCACAGCACAGGGACCCTTTCTAGGCTCAGGCTAAGGTTGAAGTGACGCTGGAGTATTCCACACAGTTGGTCAGCACAGACCCTAAGCACCCTTGGGCTGATGCCATCAGGGCTCGCCGCTTTCCACTGATTTAGTCTCTCCAGCTCTCTCTTCACTTGGTTGGTGGTGAAAGCCAGCCCAGGTGGGGAGGTGGGGGGAAGGGGGGTGTTGAGGATCAGTCCAGGGTGAGCAGGGGCGGAGGTGGGGTCACTGATTGTCTCAGCAGAGGTGTTGTGAGTAAAGTGGGGGTGGGACAGCCGTGAGGGTGTGTGGTCTGGGGAGCTGGAGGGGAGGTGGACAGGGCCAGTATCAAACCTGTTAAAAATTGGTTCAGCTCATTGGCTCTGTCCTGGGTCCCCTCCGTCTGCCCACTGTTTGACTTTTTGAAGCCAGTGATATTTCTCATGCCCTTCCACACCTCTCTCACCTGGCTCTGCCTCAGCTTGTCCTCCATCTTCTCCTTATACAGTCTCTTCCCCTCAGCAATCCGCATAGTCTGTTATGCAGTCAGTAAGTCCATCGATGTCCACCCCATGAGCCTCACAGAGCACATCCCAGTCTGTTGTTTCAAAGCAGTCCTGTAGGTTCTCATTCGCCTCCGGGGACCATCTCCTAATGGTCCTGGTGGTCGCAGGCTGCTGTTGGACCAAAGGCCTGTAGAGTGGGGTGAGGTGGACAAGGTTGTGATCCGATCTACCGAGGGGAGGGAGTGCAGTGGAGTTGTATGCGTCCTTCACATTAGCATATAATAAGTCCAGAGTTGTATTATTCCTGGTTGTGCACTTCACGAACTGTTTGAACGTGGGCAGCGTTGAGGAGAGAGATGCATGGTTAAAATCCCCCGAAATGGCAAAGAAAGCACTGGGATGCGCTGTCTGTAACCTCGCGATAACAGAGTGGATGACGTCACACGCTGTGTTTGCGTCAGTGTGGCTCCAACACCGCTTCTCATCCTTCCCAGGAGTTTGGTTCTGGACCTGGTTCTCTCCATGACTCTTTCTGGAATGATCCTTCAGTTCACCTCTCCAGCACCTTCGTATAATAAAATAAAAATACATGATTATGATTATAAGATTAAAACAATAATATAATGAAAATCACTACATGTTTCCTCTCAATTTAACCCTTCCCAACTACTTTTGCGTCAGAGGTGCTGCTTTAAGCCTGGATGCGTGTATCCACTGGGGTTGCCCTCTGACCTTAACTGCTGTACGTGTTACCAGAAGAACCTGGGTCGGAGGTCCGTACCGTGGCTCTCCATGAATAACCACTTGTTTTAAACTGCGTACCAGAACGTAATCGCCTGGTTGAACCTTATGTATTGGCTGATGAGGGAAGTGATTCAATGTGAAGTGAAACAAATGTTTAACATAATTTTGTTGCAATTCCTGTAGTTGTGTTATATTGCCCGCTGGTTGCTCTTTCATCAGGGCACCTAGAGGAAAAGGTCTAGCCATTAAAACTTCATGTGGGGACACACATTTGTCATAGTTCGAATCGATAATAGTACTAAAGGTAATGCATCCAACCAATTCATCCAACCTTTAATTAATTTGTATTTTATTGTTCTGTTAATTTTTTCCACCTGTGCTGAGCTCTGCGGATTGTAAGGAATATGAAATGTCCAATTAATCCCTAATGCTGCTGATAATTGTCTAGTTACTCTAGACGTAAAAGGTGATCCATTATCGGAATCGATACCAATCAGAATTCAGAAACGAGGAATTACATGTTCCATTAAACACTTTAGATAGATAGATAGATAGATAGATAGATAGATAGATAGATAGATAGATAGATAGATAGATAGATAGATAGATAGATAGATAGATAGATAGATAGATAGATAGATATGTACTTTATTGATCCCCAAAGGGAAATTTCTTCGTCAAGCAGCTACGAAAAAACACAGGGCAGGTGCAAAATGCCAGAACGAAAATACACAAAAGAAAGATATCCGAAATGTGCAATTGTGGGGCATTAATTATAGATTTAATCTTCTCCATGTCTTAGCGGTATCGAACGTCATTTTTTCCATATCAATTTAGCCGGTCTAATGTCTGGGGTTTGGATGGGCTATGGGGCGCGGTTGTGCAGAATGCCAATTCTCCATATTTTTCTCTCTCCTCATCTTGTAATCATACATTACATTCCCGAAACCAATGTCCCCGTCTTTTGCAATAATTGCAAGTATCTATGTCTCTGTTAAAAATCCTTCTTCCACCTCTGAAATTACCTTCTCTGTGGATTATTATTATTTGGTCTAAATTGTTCGTTCCTAGGTTGCTGAAATTTGCAATATTTTGTCCGGCTGTATGCATTGTGGGAGTTCCAATGCCTGGATTCTAGATTTCTGTTCGGTGAATAATCCTACTGCTTCTAATTCCCAAATTTTCTTCAATAATTGTACTGGTTTAATCGAATACAAATCTGGTGTAGACAGTTTCAGAGTATATGCAGATTCCTGATCCATGCCATTCGAAAACATGCTTATAAAAAATGTGTCTTCCTCATCACTAATTTCTAATTTAGCCTCCTCTTTCCATGTTTTTTGAAAACGTGTCGCATATTCCGACATTGTTTCAGTGGGTTTACGTTTGTAATTTAATAATTGGGTAATATCTTGTTCTTGACTAGCATTTTCTTTAAAGGCTCTTCAATGTTCTTATTTTTATGATCTCTACTCAACCAAGGAAACCTTATTTCCAGATCTGTTCCCTCTTTAGGTCAACCGTTATCATAGGATAAAGTATCACATGAAGCTATCATATTAATATTAGGCATAAGTGTATTCAAAATGTATCTGACGTCTTTACCACTCATAGACCAATGCATTAAAGCTGTGCACCACCAATTTATAAATCCTTTTGGGTTAATTAACGGCGATGGTGCATCTTTCGTGATTTGTGAAATTTCTGCTGATGTTAACGGTTTATCCAAAACTCTGACATCCATAATTAAAAGCAGTGCTATTAAATGGTCGTCATCTCCCTTCTCCTCTTTATCCTGCCTATCTCTTTCTCAACTTGATTTCTGATAAATTTCCCTCACCTCATTTTCAGAAATTGTTTGTTTCACTATAGCAAATATATTTTTAAATTCACATTCCATACTTTCTCGAGTATATCTAATCTTTTCAGTGTTTATGCATCCTTTATCTCCTCTAAACCGTCTTTCTGCCATTTCGAAAGCCCTCCTACACTGTTGTAGCCACAATTCCCTGCATTCCTCATGCCATCGTTTGATCACAAAAGTATCTGTTTTTACCTTAGGAAATATGTATGTAGCAATGACTGTAGGACAACATTTTTTACTAGTCTGACTTCCATATACTATGCCTGATTCTATAAATAACCAATTGTATATGTCATCGTATTCCTTGTCATAGCTGTCATCAGCGCTATAAGGGGGAGGTTCAGTAGAGCCCGGTAACTGTGGATATATTTATTTCGTAAATGTATATTTATTTCGTAAATTTATAGAACTTGTTAACACACTCTGGTCATAATTTATACTATTTTGTTCCATTGCCAAATTAATTGATTTCTTAGTTGTCTTTTTCTCCTTCCTAATTATATTTCCAGGCCATTGTGCGCTCATTAAATCTCATGCTTTATACGCCTTTCTTATATAATCTAAATCCCATTGTGGGTTACTTACAGCTGTATTATCAATGATGTATTTACGCGCAATTTGTAATTTATCCCTTTTAAAACTGCCTTCTTGAGGATATTCGTTATCGGTCCAGTTTTCTAAATCACTAAGGTATGGTTCAATATAAAGCAATCCCAATTTCGTCAACATCCATTCATGCGGTGTCTGATTTTCAATACTTTTAGTAGAGACCTGTTTTAAATGTGTATTCGTCTTCAATAACTTTATCATTGTTTTACTTTCCCTTCGAGGCAAATCAAGCTCTGATTTATTTTTCATTATGACCGGCTTGCCAAGCTCCGCTTTACTAGATTGGTTCCCATGATTTGAATATTCATGCAATGTTAGTCATTAATATTTGAATCAAACCCCCAACTTGAGCTTTATTAAAAATGTGTTTGTCTAATGAATAATTGATGCTGTGCTTCAATATATTTTTTTTTTTTGTTTTAGCTGTTTGAGTCTTACGCTGTGTGCGTTCTTTGTCCCTCTCAGACCGTTTATTATTTCAAAAAGGGCCTTTAACCCACTTTTAGAGGACTCAAACCCCAACCTACGTTAACCTAAGACTTAATATTGTTAAACCAATAGCTTGCTAACGATAGGATCATCTTGTGTTTTACGATTCCATAGACCTCAAACTAAGGCTTACCACTTGCTTTTTGAGGATCTTATTCTTGCCTTGCTTTTCTACTCATTTATTTGAACACCCTCTATCTTGAATCACAGCATCAATCCAATCTTATTTTACTTCGAATTTGCCAATCTAATGCCTCCTCACATCATTCTTCTCCATCTGATAATCCTCCTAAATCAATACCAAATCATCCTTCCCCCTTAAAAAACATTGAATTTTACATTCTTACCAGCACAGCTGGTATCCCTGGCCGGCGTCTTCAGTGACAGGATGTTTATGAAACACATTCTATAAGGGCACAACTAGACTTGCTGGCACTTTCAGTGACAGATTTAGAAAACACACTCCATAGATAGACCCTATAGAAACTTCATCATATCACCCTCTCAACCATAACATTTTTAAATTCCTCATCAATCCACAGAGATTCAACCATTTTTACAGTAATTTTCTTAATGGGTGCATGCTTATTAGTAACTGGAATAAGCAATTTCATAAATGTGTCAGGTGCAGCATTTGAAATGAGATCCCCTGTCAGCTTTACAGGAATATGATTCAGAACATACACGGCAACACCTCCACTATTGGCATCCCTGTCTCTTCGGAATATGCTGAAAACATGTATTGTTACCACTGTATCATCAAAGGAATTATCTAAGTGAGTTTCAGAGATAGCCAGTAAATGGGGCCTCCTTGATGATGGGACCGGATACAGACTACAAACGGCTTCACCGCCCTGGATCCAGAGGTTCCGACATCTTCATCCCTTGGGGCTTCCGCTTTGAGATCGGATCCGGAGGTACCTGCGTCTTAGTCCTCTGTTCTGTCTCCCTTTCCGGTGGCTTCTACCTTTTGTTCAGATCTTCATAGCTCCCGGTCATCAGACCGTGAGTGTGCCTGAGACTCTGGCCCCTTCATCAGCCATGATGGATTCAATGGCTGGCTTGGGTCCATCGGGCCCCACCTCCCAATGGTCCTTGAGGGGTCTTCTAAATCACGGCGAATGAGGTGACTCCATGGCTGGTTGGTAGGATCAAGAATAGGAACATCCCAACAATCCCAAAGCAACTTACTAACTACCTTCTCCAGGGAAGGTAGAGACCCCTTTGGGGAGGGATCCCTGCAGAGCACCGGCCAGTTGGCTGTGGAGATATGACCCGGCGGCGACACTCCCACCAGGCTAGAGTGGTGTCCAGCTACTGGAGTAGAAGAGAAAGAGAAATTAGGTGGGCATGGATTCCCCAGTAGCTTGTGTAAGTTCACTATTTGTTTTCTAAGATTGCCACTTTGCCCCTGTAGTCCTCTACAAGCAAACAGTTGTTACATTGAAAGTCCAGACGGTCCACATTGTCCCGGATTAGAGCAAAATAAACACAGCTCCTGCAGCGTTGAAAACGTTTGTTAGTGACCTCCATTTGAGACTAGCTAGCGAGAGAATATGTGTGTGCGACTATGCACGACTACTCATCTATGCGACTGTGCGTGTGTATGCATGCAAATCAGTTAGTAAAATCCCTTCCTTCAGGTCTGCTTTAGGCAGACATGTGGCAGCAGTTCCTCTCTAATTGTGTGTGTGTGTGTGTGTGTGTGTGTGTGTGTGTGTGTGTGTGTGTGTGTGTGTGTGTGTGTTTCCCTCTGTAATAGCATATCTCGTACAGTTATTGATAGTGGTTAAAGGATTTAAAGCTCACATCATGTTATTGTGTCACAGTAGAGAACAGATAATTTCCTGCAACTGAACACAGATGAGGTTAGGGGTGTAGGTAGCCTAGTGGTTGGAGTGTTGGGCCAGTAACCTAAAGGTCGCTGGTTCTAATACCCGAGCCGACAAGGTGAAAAACCTGTCGATGTGTGCTTGTGCAAGGTACTTAACCCTAATTTGCTCCAGGGGCTGGCCCTGTAGGTAGGCTGTCATTGTAAATAAAAATGTGTTCTTAACTGACTTGCCTAGTAAAATAAAGGTTAAATAAAAAAGTAATGTTGTACAGGTAGACCTCACTGTGGAATTGTAAATATCATTCAATATCATTAAGCTCAGTCACTATGAAACTATTTGCCTAAAGGCAGGATTTGAGAGCGGGGCTGGAATGATAGTTTGTTGTTGTTACTACTTACAATGTAAACAAGCTCAGAGTAGACAAGTCACATGTTCCATAACTCAGATAGGACATGAACGAGATCGTGTGATGGAGGGAGAGCAGCTGCAGAGTGGCACACATCCCTGTATTCTCCTGTACAGTCCTCTACTGTGTATCTGGTGATGCTGTGTGCAGGACTCTCCAGTCTAATTTTAGAATGCCTGGCTGGAGGGCTGAGCTGAGGAACACAAAGAGAGAGAGAGAGAGAGAGAGACGGGGGAGAAAGGGTGGAGATAGAGGAGGATGAGGAGAGGAGGAGGAGAAAGGAGAACACAAGCCCCATAGCACCCAGCGCCCTTTAGAAGAGATTGCACACAGAAGAGATGGGTAAATAGAGATGGGGAGAGAGAGAGAGAGAGAGAGAGAGAGAGAGAGAGAGAGAGGCACACCAAGCCAATGCCTCTGGCGTCAGCGTCTTGGCCACATGAGCAGGGTGTGTGTGTGTGTGTGTGTGTGTGTGTGTGTGTGTGTGTGTGTGCGTGTGTGTGTGTGTGTGTGTGTGTGTGAGTGTGAGTGTGTGTGACAGCCCTCCAGTGTGCCTGTCCATCATGTGTGTGCCACCATTGCCCTCCTTCCACCTCCTAGAGGAGATAACTGGGGGAGTACCCACTGATGTGTGTGTGTGTCTGTCTGTGTATATGCATGTGTGTGCATGCGTGTGTAGAATAATACCGTGGAGTAATGATTGTATACATTTATCAGCTTGCAAACACTGTTCAATCAACCCTGAGGTTAAAGGAGAAAAGTGCAAAAAAAAACTATTAGACTACTCTTATCTCCTCCACCGGCATCCTCAGTCAATACACACACACACACATTGTTTTGGCCACAGACTATTACTGGTTCTAGCTGGATTTAAAGTGACAATGTTTCTCACAAACCTCAGGAGAGTATTCTCGACCAGATTTTCTCTCCATCCCTCCCCTCAATCTCCCCCTTTCCATCCCTTTCTCCATCCCTCTTTTTCTCTCTCTCTCCTGCTGTCCTTGGTTTATCCAACCCAAATTCTGTTGTTTATTTGTATTATTTGATTCACATCAACACTGTTATTATTTACCTCAATAGCACAATATCTACTATACAGTATATACAACATTCCTCTTACAACATTACAATGGTATGGGGACCACAGGAGGTTGGTGGCACCTTAATTGGGGAGGACAGGCTCGTGGTAATGGCTGGAGCGGAATCAGGAGAATGATATCAAATACATTTATGTCATTCCATTTGCTCCAATCTAGACAAGATTATGAGCCGTCCTTCCCTCAGCAGCCTCCTGTGATGAGGACCTATACATTATTAACTCTAAATAATCTTTATATACAGTATGTGTAATATACTTACCTTTACCAGAGAGAGAGAGAGAGAGAGACTTTGAGAGACTGGTAAAGATAGAGCGGAAAGTGGAACTGACATCGTTTTCAATAATTTGCATATATGAAACAAACAGACAATCATAATATCAGCCAAAAATATCAAATTCCCAGTTTATACAACAAAACCAACTTTTTAAGAGGTTTTAAAATTAGGTTCTATTCCATGGCGTACAGTAAGGCATTATTGGCAGACTAGATGGATGCAGTACAATGCATGAACAATAGAATTAACCAATACATTTCTTGTTAGTCCAACAAATATTGCTATGAGGTTATAAATCACAGCTGGCCTGGTACATTGTTTGTTGCCTCCAGCCATTCGGGATAGAGTTTCAGTGTATTAATATTTTGGACAAAAACTGACAAATGTAAATACATTTAAACTAGCAAGGAAAATGATTACAAGTCAGTCATAACGTGGCTAATAGGCTAGCTTATCTATTTATGTTGCTATTTATTTAGCGAGCTAAAAACCTAGAGCCTAACGTTAGCTGGCAAGCTTCTGAGAGGATGTGTGAGTGGCCAACTTTTTACCAACATATCGTTTTTCTGTGGCTACAGCTCGAGATACAGGTGTCATTTGGTTAGCTAGCAAGAAATGTGAATCCCTTTGCTAGCTAGCTATGCTGAACTTGAACGAATGTTATCCACAGTTAGCATATCTCTAAGTTGTCAATCCAATGTATTTGAAATCGATCAAATGGGTGAGGAAGCAGGCAAGTTCCCATTCAGTTATTAAATGGTGGGTTGGGACAAGCATGCATTGGCAGGCAAGCTGCAGAAGGGTGAGCAGGCTATTATTCCCCATTGTTTATCACTTCATTTTTGACGGCCAACTACAAGCTGAAAAGGTATGAGAGGGTTTATCTACTGTTCTCTTGTTAGATTTGATCTAATTTTGCTCTGTATAACATTAGTTGTTGATCTTGTTGTTGTTGATGTGTATAGGCAACTGAGGGATTGAGAGCCTACCTTTTCTTTGTTGTTTGATCAATAGGACTGTAAAGTTCCCAAATGTAAGAGGACTCCTGTGGTACTTACATATTTTCAGTATTTACATATTTGCTTTCTAATAATTTAAAGTTGCGCTGTTGCCACTGCCTGTAAACAGTGATTGGCAATGGTGTTTTTATTAGGTTTTATTTGCTGCAGTGTCTATTAATTGTCCAAATGTATGGCATCTTTGCCACTTTATATTGCTATAGAATTTTCACAAATGCGTTATTCTACGTCATTCCCAAACATTGTATCAGTATGAAAGTATGAAACCGTAAAAATTGTCATGGGGGTGATATGAACAGATTTTAATAAGATTCCGTGTTGCTAAAACGCTGTCAGTTCCATTTTAAAATAGTATGTAGGTTAGACCAATAACCTATAAAACACCAAAGAACATACACCAACAAATGTGGTGGTTTTGTTTTTTTACACACATACTCTTTATTGAGTAAATTATAAGACACATGCAAGCAAGTGGTATTCAAAATTTTTCAGCAGGGACCCCATTTTTACCACCAGAATTTCTGGGGACCCCATTTTTTTAAAATGTTGTAAGAATTACATCAACAAATAACCTTATCCAAAAAATGTGTGTCCCATACAATAATATTTTGTTCTTAAAAAAATGTAATAATAATTGGCGAGCCCACTGGAGTTCCCCCGCGACTTTGAATACCACTGATCTAACGGATGGATAATTCTGCACAACTTCCTTGCAGGCAGATGAATGATAGGCTGCAGAACATATTCCCCATGGTAACTGCTCTATAGACCTCCATTTCAAAACTACTCTTGACATGATTGGCTAGTGAGTAAGGTCAGGGGACACGTATAACAGATGTATGATGGATGTTAGTGAGAGTGTCAGTGCTGTGACTTTAACCTCCCCCTCCCTCTGTCCATCCCTCCCTCTCCCCCTTTCCATCTCCTCCCTCCCTCTCTCCCTCTCCCTGTAATATTTATTTCACCCCCCCTTTCACAGTGCTGACTGTCTCTGAGTGTTAGACTTTAACCCTGTATCCTCCCTGTGTGCTTTTGAAAGTCCTGGCGTTACAGACACACCACGAGAGAGTAGAGGGATGCATCCCAAATGGCACCCTATTCCCTAGAGTGTGCACTACTTTTGACCAGAGCCCTATGAAAAGTAGTCCATTACATATGCAATAAGGCACCATTTGGGACGGAAGCCTGGATTAATGTCCCAGCGTCACACCAGTGAGTAGGTTGTAGGTTAGAGATGGTAAATATTGCATCAGCCCATACTATACATGCACAGTGCTAATGTGGTTAAAGGGACATAAAGAGAGCGATTCCTTTCTACTCACTGTCTATCGCCTCAGCATCAGATCGGATTTAAGATTAGAAATATATAAGTATATCAGTGCATAGTATTATGTGAAAAGGATGTTAAAAATAGAATCTGATTGATTGATTGATTGATTTATTGATTGATTGATGTGAAGTTGATGAGATAGTGGTCCTGGGCTTCCCTCCGGTGGTTTCCATAGCGATATGGTGCGGCTCCGGCGAGTGGAACGGCAGCTTCCTGACAGAGAGGGATATGATGTGTATGATTTTGGCGGTATGTGAGCGTGTCTGCCTGTTGCCTGTTGCCTGCTGCCTGCCTGCATGCCTAGGTGCGTGCTGTGTGTGTGTGTTTCTATGTGTGTAAGTTCTGACAGGGGAGATGACCAATAAGACACCGAGGAGGCATGCCTGTCACGTTTCAGGGGGCTCTGCCTCTACCCTCTATGCACACACCGTGAAAATACACACACATTGAGACTGTGGAAATAGACTCACACAGAGGAATACACACAGGAGAAACAGAGCAATAGACACATCAAGAAATACACATGCAGACATTACAAATCAAGACCGTAGCCTTGTTGATTCCATAGAAAAACTGCCACTGTACAGCATACTGTATGTACTGTAAATAGAAAGTTAATTGAGAGAAAACAAATGAGAGAGACAGCAGTTTGTCCTTCACACATGATGTGAGATTTACTTGGCAGTGACTCTTCTTGCTCAGTCACACAGTACATCCCCATCACTCCATTACACCCCTATCACTACTCTTTCTCCACTACATCTCTCTCTCTCACTCTCTCTCTCTCTCTCTCTCTCTCTCTCTCTCTCTCTCTCTCTCTCAATTCAATGGGCTTTATTGGCATAGGAATCATCTTTACATTGCCAAAGAAAGTGAAATAAACAACCAAAAGAGAACAGTAGGCACATTGTTATAACGATGTGCAAATAGTTAAAGTACAAAATGTTTATTTAAAGTAAATAAACATTTATTATTCTATTTACAATGGTGTTTGTTCTTCATTGGTTGCCCTATTCTTGTGGCAACAGGTCACAAATCTTGCTGCTGTGATATGGCCATACGTTTGGCAGGAGGTTAGGAAGTGCATCTCAGTTTCAATCTCATTTTCTGGGCGGTGTGCACATAGCCTCTTCTCTTGAGAGCCAGGTCTGCCTACGGCAGCCTCTCTCAATAGCAAGACTATGCTCACTGAGTCTGTACACAGTCAAAGCTTTCCATACTTTTGGGCCAGTCACAGTGGTCAGGTATTCTGCAACTGTGTATTCTCTGTTTAGGGACAAATAGCATTCCAGTTTGCTCTGTTTTCTGGTATATTATTTCCAATGTGTCAAGTAATTATCTTTTTGTTCATCATGATTTGGTTGGATCTAATTGTGTTACTGTTGCTGTCTAGCTTGCTTAGTGGACTCTTCTCTAGGTTCATCTCTTTGTAGGTGATGGCTTTGTTATGGAAGGTTTGGGAATCACTTCCTTTTAGGTGGTTGTAGAATTTAACTTTTTTTTTTTTCCTTCTGGATTTGGATTATTAGCGGGTATCAGCCTAATTCTGCTCTGCATGCATTATTTGTTGTTTGTCACATTTTGGGAATTATTGGTCGGTGAGTGGACCCCAGACCTCACAATCATAAAGGGCAATGGATTCTATAACTGATTCAAGTATTTTTTGCCGGATCCTAATTGGGATGTCAAATTTTATGTTCCTTTTGATGGCGTAGAAGGCCCTTCTTGCCTTGTCTCAGATTGTTCACAGCTTTGTGGAAGTTACCTGTGGTGCTGATGTTTAGGCCCAGGTAGGTATAGTTTTTTGTGCGCTCTAGGGCAACATTGTCTAGATATAAATTGTATTTGTGGTCCTGGCAATTGGACCTTTTTTGTAACACCATTATTTTTGTCTTACTGAGATTTACTGTCAGGGCTGAAAGAATGTGTGCAGAAGATCCAGAGCATCAGTAAACACTAGACATTTGACTTCAGATTCTAGTAGGGTGAGGCCGGGTGCAGCAGACTTTTCTAGTGCCCTCGCCAATTTGTTGATATACAGTATATGTTGAAGAGGGTGGGGGTCAAGCTGCTTCCCTGTCTCACCCCACGGCTCTGTGGGAAGAAATGTGTGTGTTTTACCTGCACACTTGTTGTTTGTGTACAAGGATTTTATAATCTTGTATGTTTTTCCCCCAACACTGCTTTCTATCAAATTGTATAGCAGACCCTCATGCCAAATTGAGTCAAAAGCTTTTTTGAAATAAACAAAGCATGAGAAGACTTTGCCTTTGTTTTGGTGTGTTTGTTTGTCAATTAGTGTGTGCAGGGTGAATACTTGGTCTGTCGAATGGTAAAAAGCCAGTGTTTTCACTGAGGAAATGTACAAGTCTGCAGTTATTGATAATGCAAAGGATTTTCCCAAGTTTGCTGCTGACACATATCCCACGGTAGTTATTGGGGTCAAATTTGTCTCCACTTTTGTGGATTGGGGTGATCAGTCCTTGGTTACAAATATTGGAGAAGATGCCAGAGCTGAGGATGATGTTGAAGAGTTTAAGTATATCCAATTGGAATTTGTGTATTTTTTCTTTCAATTATCTTTTACCAGATCTAATGTGTTATATTCTCCTACATTCCACATTTCCACAAACTTCAAAGTGTTTCCTTTCAAATGGTATCAAGAATATACAGTGGGGAGAACAAGTATTTGATACACTGCCGATTTTGCAGGTTTTCCTACTTACAAAGCATGTAGAGGTCTGTAATTTTTATCATAGGTACACTTCAACTGTGAGTGACGGAATCTAAAACAAAAATCCAGAAAATCACATTGCATGATTTTTAAATAATTAATTTGCATTTTATTGCATGACATAAGTATTTGATCACCTACCAACCAGTAAGAATTACGGCTCTTACAGACCTGTTAGTTTTTCTTTAAGAAGCCCTCCTGTTCTCCACTCATTACCTGTATTAACTGCACCTGTTTGAACTTGTTACCTGTATAAAAGACACCTGTCTACACACTCAATCAAACAGACTCCAACCTCTCCACAATGGCCAAGTCCAGAGAGCTGTGTAAGGACATCAGGGATAAAATTGTAGACCTGCTGGGATGGGCTACAGGACAATAGGCAAGCAGCTTGTATTCGAAAATGCAAGAAGTTCAAGATGATGGTCAATCTCCCTCGGTCTGGGGCACCATGCAAGATCTCACCTCGTGGGGCATCAATGATCATGAGGAAGGTAAGGGATCAGCCCAGAACTACACAGCAGGACCTGGTCAATGACCTGAAGAGAGCTGGGACCACAGTCTCAAAGAAAACCATTAGTAACACACTCCGCCGTCATGGATTAAAATCCTGCAGCGCACGCAAGGTCCCCCTGCTCAAGCCAGCGCATGTCCAGGCCCGTCTGAAGTTTGCCAATGACCATCTGGATGATCCAGAGGAGGAATGGGAGAAGGTCATGTGGTCTGATGAGACAAAAATAGAGCTTTTTGGTCTAAACTCCACTCGCCGTGTTTGGAGGAAAAAGAAGGATGAGTACAACCCCAAGAACACCATCCCAACCGTGAAGCATGGAGGTGGAAACATCATTCTTTGGGGATGCTTTTCTGCAAAGGGGACAGGACGACTGCACCGTATTGAGGGGAGGATGGATGGGGCCATGTATTGCGAGATCTTGGCCAACAACCTCCTTCCCTCAGTAAGAGCATTGAAGATGGGTCGTGGCTGGGTCTTCCAGCATGACAACGACCCGAAACACACAGCCAGGGCAACTAAGGAGTGGCTCCGTAAGAAGCATCTCAAGGTCCTGGAGTGGCCTAGTCAGTCTCCAGACCTGAACCCAATAGAAAATCTTTGGAGGGAGCTGAAAGTCCGTATTGCCCAGCGACAGCCCTGAAACCTGAAGGATCTGAATGGAGGAGTGGGCCAAAATCCCTGCTGCAGTGTGTGCAAACCTGGTCAAGAACTACAGGAAACATGTGATCTCTGTAATTGCAAACAAAGGTTTCTGTACCAAATATTAAGTTCTGCTTTTCTGATGTATCAAATACTTATGTCATGCAATAAAATGCAAATTAATTATTTAAAAATCATACAATGTGATTTTCTGGATTTTTGTTTTAGATTCCGTCACTCACAGTTGAAGAGTACCTATGATACAAATTACAGACTTCTACATGCTTTGTAAGTGGGAAAACTTGCAAAATCGGCAGTGTATCAAATACTTGTTCTCCCCACTGTACATATCCTTGCTTCAGGTCCTGAGCTACAGGCAGTTAGATTTGGGACAGCCTTCTATCTCCACCTTGTTGCTGCGGGTGTTGTTGTCCTGCTTTGTTTTGTGGATGTTGTGGGTATGTTCTCTCCCTCTCCCTCTCTCTCTCTCTCTCTCTCTCTCTCTCTCTCTCTCTCTCTCCTCTCTCTCTCTCTCTCTCTCTCTCTCCACTACACCCTCTTTCATCCCTTTTTCACTGCCTGACAAGTGACTCTAACCCTTTGTGTTAGCTGAACGATGTGTAAAGTGTGATCCAGAGGTGTCCTGATCTTTCTTCCATCCTACCCTCATCCTTCTTCATCCTTTCCTCAGCTCCCTCCAGCTTTAAAAAAAATATCCGCCAACATCATTGCTAATGGCCCTGCATAATTAGCCATTGTGAAATCAGCCTTTTTCTTTATCTCCTCTCTCACCCTCTCTCTCTCTCCCCCTCTCCCTCATCCCTCTGCTCCGGCATGCGATCCGCACCATTGCCTCACTTGATGGGATTGAACCTCATGCCCCCCTATCCCCCAAACATCTCCCCCTCCCTCCATCCTTCCATTCCTGCCCTCCCCTCCTCTTTACCCCCTGCTGTCACTGTAAAGTCTCATCACTCACCCCACAAAGCCTCCAGAGCCACCAGCCAATAGAGAGGCTTACTGAGCCCTTGATCCCTCCCACTGAGCGACATCATCATATTGATAGCGAATCAGAAAACTGAATAAGGAGGACGCACCCTCAGCAGACAGCACTATTAATGTTGATTACATTAAAGTAGTATCAGAAGGATGTTTTAACAGTGTGTCTTTACCCATACATGTGTATGTGCTTGTGTGAGCCAGACAGTCAGCTAGGTGTTATCTAGTGAAGTATAGGTTTATGTAAGAGAGACCAGAGGGAGCAGAGTAGAGGGATTGTCTAACAACAGAATTTTGCACTATACTTTAAAACTGGCATTTTCAGCCAGCTAGTTTGTGTGTGCATTTGTGCATAAATATGTTGGCTGCAAAAAGAACTAGCCTATAACACATCACTAACAAACCCGGGATCCCCAGTGCAGTGAAACAAACATATTTGGCAACACTACAGCTGGTGGAGACATCAGCCTTTACCAAATACACAATGTATAAAGGCCTCACCACTGAGCTGAACTGACTGAACTCATCTAGTCAAGTGCTGGCTGACCATATTTAGCTGGACAGCTTCAGCCTAACCCTCCTCTCTCTCTCTCTCTCTCTCTTTCTCCCTCTCCCTACCTAAGATAGTTCGGTAGGGAGAGGGAGAAAGAGAGAGGGAGAGAGAGAGAGAGAGTGTATGTGTGTGTGTCTCTTTCTCAGACACACACACACACATATATACACACACACACACATATATATACACACACACACACACACACACACACACACACTCAGTATCTGATGATGATGGAAGTTTAATACCATGGCCCTGATTTTAAAAGGTCACAAATGGTGTCTCAGCGGGGTCAAAGCATTCCCCGCGGGAAGGTCCTACGGGTCAGACTGGTGGTCGCGTTCAGACTGCTTGGTGGGTGTCTGGGGTAGGGAGAGGGGGGAGGGAGAGGAGGAGAGAGGAGAAAGAGGGGGGAGGGAGAGGTGGAGAGGGGTGTGGATGGGGGAGGAAGGGACATGGAAATGAAGGAGCTAATTAGTTCCACTGGATGTTGAAATCTAAACCCCTCACACACACACACACACAAGCCGATTTATGGTCAATACGGACTCTACAGTGGCCGTGCAGCATTTACGGTCAGAGCATGCATACTTCTTGAGCTTCGGGGAGCAAAGCGGAGTGTGTCCTAGCAGGTTAAGGGTGTTGGGCCAGTACCCGAAAGGTTGCTGGTTCAAATCCCTGAGCCAAAATCTGTTGATGTGCCCTTGAGCAAGGCACCTAACCCTAATTGCTCCTCTAAGTCGCTCTGGATAAGATTGTCTGCTAAATTACAAAAATGTAAATATAAAGTAATCTCTATAGCCAGCCAAATAATTACGAGCATCTGGCTAAACAAAAAGACAAGACCTTACCTCTTCTGAGATGTTGGAGCCCTCGATTTGGCAATTGCGTCACACCCTCCGTACGAAAGATCCGCACCGCATTTCCGGATCAAGCATAAATCACTAACACAGACACACACACACAGACAGACACACCCCCCCCAGGCTTGTAGCCATACGGAAATGGAATATAGATGATGATTTGAAAGTAGAGAAAATTACTTGGAGAGCAGAGATCAATACTATTCTATATTCCATAGACCAAGACCAAGTCTGACCGTCCAAAGTGATATATATATATTTTTTTAAACATTTCAGAAGGATTTGTAATTTTTGACAGTAGTACTCTATTGTAATGTTTGTATTGTAGCATACATAGCGCTCTCCTAGTAACATCATAGTTGTACTGTGTGTAATGAATCTAAGCCACAGGCAAACATCCCACAACACAGAGAGTAGGCTACAGTGTGAGTAAATCAAGCTCCTTAGAATGCTGATGTAGCTAATATTAGTAGCCTAAGTTACCAAATCCATCTAGTTACAGACATACATTCAGCTTATTGTAAGTTACCCAATGTCTGCAGACATCCTAACCTGAGTGAAGTCTGATAGGCGATACCAAGACAAGGCACCTGTCCACTTTACCTACCTTGGTTCTGTGAAGGAGGGAACAAGACATCACCATATGGGAACTAGGTTACACGCTTTGGAGGCATATTGTTCCCATATGGTGACGTCAAGTAATCGAATGAAAGAAAGCTATATTTATCTATGGCTGTGGTAGTAAGGACTATACTGTATTGTAGTATGTTTTGAGATGAAAGCTGAAAGCAACAAAGAACCCCAGATAAATATGAAGCACTCTAAGTACACATAGGGGTTACATAGAAATACATCAGGGATCTAAACATATTCATAAATCATTACTAAAAAGTGTTTCATGTATTTATAGATAATGTCGAATGACATTCAACAACTGAATGTGCACAATGTTTTCATTTTCATTTCCTCCCCCTCAATATTTGTCAGTGTATTATTTCAGTGTATTTTTTCAGTGTATTATTTTGGTGTGTTATTATAAGCCCTAACCAACAATGCAGTTTTAAGAAAAACAAGTGTTACGTAAACAATAGATAATTAAAGAATAAAAGCAGTAAAATAACAGTAAAAATAACAGTAGTGAGGCTATATACAGGGGACACTGGTACAGAGTCAATGTGCTGGGGCACCGGTTAGTTTTTCTGTCTTTGATGTGTTATTGTTTGTCTGATTGTGTCTTATCTGACGGTTCTTCCGATGATGAATGCGGGAGCAATCTGTCAGTTGAAAAACCACACAGTAAGTCAGTGAAGTAAACAGCGATTAGAGATTAGGTTTTGATTTAGACTAGACGTAATCCACAGTACTCGGTCTCACTGGGAATAATTTGTGTGCGTCCGTGCGTGTTCATTCTCATCAACGTTGAAAAAGGCTTTCAGAGGAAGGAAGAGTTTTGTTGTCCTTTCGTCTGTCTCTGTGTTGCGCCCAGTGTTTTACGCCAAGGGGAAAATTACTCTCTGACCTGAATCATCACAAACAACTGCCTCTCTCTTCATTTCTCTCCTATTTTTCCCCTCACGCTCTCTCTTTCTTGTTTCGTCTTCCCCTTCCTCGTTCTGTCTCTCTCCCTCCAGGCAAAAACAATACACTGTCTCGTGTTTACATGTAGTCCGGCCAAAAAAACAACCCAACCTAGCAGCAGTCTCTCTCTCTATCTGTGTTTCACCTTCTCTCCTGCCCTCAGACCAGGAACTTTTGATTGGCTTATTGACAATGTGAAATGCAATTAAAGTCAGAACCATCAACAATTTTTTAATGTATTACACAACTAGTAGTAATTGTATGTATTTACCGATTACTATATCTCTGCTGCATTGTACAGCGGGTGAAATAAGTATTGAACACATTTTTCTCAGTAAATATATTTCCAAAGGTGCTATTGACATGACATTTTCACCAGATGTTAATAAGTTATGTGTAATAATGTGAAATGACACAGGGAAAAAGTATTGAACACATGAAGAAAGGGAGGTGCAAAAAGGCATGGAAAGCCAAGACAACAGCTGAAAACTATCAGTAATTAAAAAGCAATCCAGCCCCCTGTCAGTGCAAATTAATATCAGCTGGTTTAGTCCCAACTGATGGCCTACAAAAAGGTCTCATTGCCAAGGTGTCACACAAGACACATCTCATGATGGGTAAAAGCAAAGAGCTGTCTCAAGACCTTCGCAACCTAATTGTTGCAAAACATAATGATGGCATTGGTTATAGGCGCATTTCTAAGCTTCTGAATATTCCAGTGAGCACTGTTGGGGACATAATACGGAAGTGGAAAGACAATCATTTCACCATAAATTTGCCTCGACCAGGTGCTCCTCGCAAGATTTCTGACAGAGGAGTGAAAAGAATAATCAGAAGAGTTGTTCAAGAGCCAAGGACCACTTGTGGAGAGCTTCAAAAAGACCTGCAATTAGCAGGTACTGTTGTCTCAAAGAAAACATTAAGTAATGCACTCCACCGCCATGGCCTGTATGCACGCTCACCACACAAGACTCCATTGCTGAAAAAAAAGCATGTTGAAGCTCGTTTAAAGTTTGCTGCACAACATTTGGAAAAGCCAGTGAAATATTGGGAGAATATAGTGTGGTCAGATGAGAGCAAAATTGAACTGTTTGGATGTCATAATACACACCATGTTTGGAGGAGCAATGGCACTGCACATCACCCTAAAAACACCATACCAACAGTGAAGTTTGGAGGTGGGAACATCATGGTGTGGGGCTGCTTTTCAGCAAATGGTACTGGCAAACTTCACATAATTGAAGGAAGGATGAATGGTCAAATTTACAGAGACATTCTTGACAAAAATCTGCTGCCATCTACCAGGATGATGAAGATGAAACGACGGTGGACATTTCAGCAAGACAATGATCCCAAACACACAGCCAAGGAAACTCTCAATTGGTTTCAAAGAAAGAAAATAAAGCTGCTAGAATGGCCCAGCCAATCACCTGACTTAAATCCCATTGAAAATCTATGGAAAGAACTGAAGGTCAAGATTCATAGAAGAGGTCCACGGAACCTTCAAGATTTGAAGACTGTTTGTGTGGAAGAATGGGCCAAAATCACACCAGAGCAATGCATGCGACTAGTTTCTCCATACAGGAGGCTTCTTGAAGCTGTCATTACCAACAAAGGCTTTTGTACAAAGTATTAAATAAATATCAGTAAGTGTGTTCAATACTTTTTCCCTGTGTCATTTCACATTATTACACATAACTTAATTTCTGAACGTTTTGGTTTCTTTGTATGTATGGATTACTTGTTACCAACATTTCATGTCAATAGCACCTTTTGAAATATATTTACTGAGAAATATGGTGACGTGTTCAATACTTATTTCACCCGCTGTATAC